>JASDQU010363730.1:0-11664 GCA_032191745.1 Picea mariana
GCCTTCCTCCCAATATCCGTCTGTATCGTCACCCCTTTTCCCCAAAAAATGAAATTGAGAAAATGATCCAGGAACTCCTTAATGCAGGCGTTATCCGCCCTAGTACGAGCCCCTATTCATATCCTATGGTCATGGTCCTGAAGAAAGAAGGTTCTTGGCGAATGTGTTCTGGCTTCCATGCCCTCAACAAACTTACCATCAAAGACAAATTCCCCATTCTTGTCATTGATGACCTCCTGGAAGAATTGAGTGGTGCCCAATTCTTCACTAAACTGGATCTTCGTTCAGGCTACCACTAGATACGTATGAAAGAGGCAGATATTCCCAAGACTTCCTTTAGAACTCATGAGGGCCACTATGAGTTTTTGGTCATGCCCTTTGGCTTGTGTAATGCCCCCTCCACCTTCCAAAGCCTCATGAATCACGTCTTTCATCCTTTTCTCTACCATTTTGTCTTGTTTTTCTTTGATGATATCCTCATCTATAGAAAAACCTAGACAGACCATCTTGCTCATGTGGATCGAGTTCTCCATCTACTCTCTCAGCACCAATTTTTTCCTGAAACAGTCTAAATGTGCTTTTGGTGCCTCAGAAGTAGAATACTTGGGTCATCTGGTTGGCAAAGATGGCATTAGAGTGGATCCTAAAAAGATTGAAGCTATGCAAGATTGGCCACCCAAAGACTCTTAAGAGCTTGCGTGGATTTCTAGGCTTAACAGGGTATTATCGCAAGTTTGTTAAGAATTATGGGAAGATTGCAACACCTCTCACTACTCTCCTAAAAAAGAACTCTTTCACTTGGACTCCAGCCACTGCTCAATCTTTTCAAACCTTGAAGATGGCCATGTGCACCACTTAAGTGCTCACCCTTCCCGATTTCACTTAGACCTTTGTGTTGGAATGTGAAGCCTCAGGGAAATGAATTGGTGTTGTCCTTATGCAAGAGGGTCGACCTTTGGCCTTTACCAACAAGCAACTATCTGAATTTTTTTTGGGCAAATCCATCTATGAAAAGGAAATGTTGGCTATTCTTCATGCCATGGATCTGTGTCATCCTTATCTATTGGGGCAACGGTTCCAAATTAAGACAGACCATCAAATCCTCAAGTATTTTCTAGAATAACGCATTTCCTCCCCAGAACAACAAAAATGGGCGACTAAACTCTTTGGATATGATTATGAGATAATTAATAAGAAAGGAAAAGACAATGTGGTTGCGGATGCACTTTTCCGAAAATATGAACATGAAGGATCCCTTTTTTCTCTTTCATTCATTGTACCAGATTGGCTCCAAGCCGTTCGCTAGGAATGGCTACAAGATCCCAAAAGTCCGCAGTTGATCCAACAATTGTAGTCCAATGCTCCATCTTCCCTATGGTACTCTTGGCTCCATGAGGAACTTCGATACAAAGGCCGTTTGTATTTAAGTAAACAATCAAATCTTAAATCCATGGTACTTTCTAAGCTTCATGCTACACCCACAGCAGGGCACTCTAGGTTCACCAAAACCTATGACAGGGTCAAACATTCCTTTTTCTGGGATGGTATGAAACAGGACATTCGTAATTTTGTAGCTGAATGTGATGTGTGTCAATGCAACAAGGGAGAAACAATCAAATCGTCAGGCACACTACAACCACTCTCGATTCCACCTGCTATTTGGAGGGATATCTCTATGGATTTTATTACCGGCTTACCCAAATCGAGAAATAAATGCGTCATCATGGTGGTTGTTGATCACCTTTCCAAGTATGCTCATTTTTTCACCCTTCAACACCCATTTACAACATCCATGGTGGCTCAAATCTTCATGGATCAAGTCTTCAAGCTTCATGGTATGTCGCACTCTATTGTTTCTGATCGCGACCCAACTTTCACTAGCAATTTTTGGCAAGAATTGTTCAAGATACAAGGCACAGAATTGCATCTCAACACAGCTTATCATCCCCAGACTGATGGCCAAATGGAAGTTGTCAACAAGTGTCTGGAAACATATTTGAGGTGTTTTTCCTAGGAAAATAAAAATGAATGGGCTCAATGGTTGCCCCTAGCTGAATGGTGGTACAACACTTCATACCATACAGCTACACGCATGACTCCTTTTGAAGTGGTATATGGACATAAGCCACCTTCAGTTCTCTCATACTTACCGGGTGCCTCGAAGGTCCAGGCGGTTGACCTAACACCTACAGCTCTAGAGGCTATTCTCTGTACCCTCAAAGAGAATTTGGTCATGGAACATAATCACATGAATCAACAAGCATATCAAGGTCGCTCTAAATGCCAATTTGCAGAAGGGGATCAAGTGTTTCTTCAACTGCAACATTACAAGCAAACTTCCCTCAAGGCCGAGCATTGTTAGAATCTAGCGCCAAAATTTTATGGTCCTTATACCGTGCTCAAGTGTGTGGTACAAGTCACCTATCAACTAGCTTTGCCCAACCATTCGAAGCTACATCATGTTTTTCATGTTTCATGCTTAAAGAAGGTGATTGGAGCTAAGTGCCAAATTCAAACCAACCTTCCAGAATTAGATGGAGAAGGATCCATTTGGCTACAACCAGAAGCAGTTTTGGACCAGCATGAGCGTCGCCTATGTCAGAGAACCATCTAGGAAGTGCTAGTCCAGTGGAAAGATACAACTCCAACAGACGCCACTTGGGAACCAGCTACCATTCTGCAGCAATTTCCTCATCTCAAGCCTTGAGGACAAGGCTATTTTTAAGGGGGTAGATATGTTAGGGTCCTAACCCACACATAGGTAGAACAATATATTCAGATGTGATAAAGGTCAATATTAATAAGGCCTTTCAATAAAATAGAATAAGGCGGATGTAAGAAGACCTAATAGAAGCTTCTGCTTCTAGAAGGATCTTCCTTTAGATGCTTATTTTTAGTATAAATAAGAGTCGAGGGTATGAGAAACCTAGCTTGGATATTATTGTAATAGAGCTCTGCTCAACTGGAGGTTGCCCCTTCGAAGAGGCCCGTGAACATTGCTTTCAGATTCAAAGTGCTATTTCTGTTGTTATTCTTATATCATTTAAGTGTTATTGTGGTGAATGTTCTAGTTATATTGTTTTTATTTTGCCATTACTAGCATTTTATTTCTATTCTGCATACATTTTATATCTGGTATATTACAATGTCGTTTTAACTGAGTTTTGGGAACTTTTAATTTTTTCCCTTTCTCTATCTGCTGAAGCCCTTTTGAGCATTCTGAGTTGTCCCTGTGTGTTCTGAGTTGTTCTTAGCCTTCTCTAGATCCTTTTTGGATCATTTAAATAGTCAGTTATGTGGGAAGATGTCTAGAATGTCAGCTAGTGAAAGCTGAACATAGACATCCGACATGATTGTTGCAGCCACACATTATCCCAAAATCGAAATGAGAGGTCATTTCGATGGACTTTATTGTTGGATTGTCACTGACGGAAAGGAGACATGACTCAATTTTCATGGTAGTTTAAACTCTGATGAAGAGTGCACATTTTATTCATGTGGGTATGACGTATCAGACACCAGACATAGCTAGATTTTTTAGCAGCGAGATTGTGAGATTACACGAAATTCCAAAAAAGATCATATTCGATAGAAGATCAGTGTTTACAAGATGTTTTTGGACCAGTTTCCAAGAGGCCTTGGGGACACAACTAAACTTTAGTACAACGTATCACCCTAAGACAGATGGGTAGAAAGAAAGAATGAACCAAATTTTGGAAGATATGTTGTGTGTGTATGTGATTGACCAACAGAAGCATTGGGAAGAGTTCTTGCCACTGGTAGAATTTGTGTACATCAACAACTATCAAAGTACCATTAAGATGGCATTTTTTAAATTTCTTTACGGGCGACTGTTTCAGACGCCATTGAGCTGGGATCAAATTGAGGATAGGGTCCTGGTCGAACCAGAAGTGATCCAAGAAATGGAAGAACAAATGCAAATGATAAGACAAATAGTTAAAGAAGCGCAAGATCAGAAAAAGAGTTACGCTGATGTGCATCGCGTTGACCGCAATTATGAAGTTGGCGACCGAGTTTTCTTGCAGGTGAAACCGCACAAGAGTTTGATCAAGTTTGGAAAGGGTGTTAAAATATCTCCTAGGTTTGTGGGACCTTTTGAAGTTGTGGAAAATAAATGGCCCATGGCCTATCGACTAGCTTTGCCTGATTCTTTGAGGCATATGCACGATGTTTTTCATGTATCTGTTTTGAGACATTACGTTAGTGATCCCTCACATGTGATTGACATGAGTTCTTTGTAGTTGTCAGACGAGGGTGCACTCATGGTGAAACCAATCTGTGTTCTGGACCATTGCATTCGACATCTACAATGTTGAACAGTCGATCAGGTCAAGGTCCAGTGGGACAATTATATTCCACACTCGTCTACCTGGGAGAACGCATATGATATGCGTCAATAGTTTCCTTATTTGTTTGATAGAATAGACAGTTAGGTCTTGTCAGTTATTTTGATTACTGCATTTTATATATTGTACAAACTTTGGGACAAAGTTTAAAACAAGAGGGGGTGTATGTAACATCCCGCTCTTGCGAGCACATGTTATCGACTTATTCTTTGAGGACACTTGCATGCAAGTGATTTGATTATAGTATATGGTTATATATTTCGCTTATGGATTTTATGATGATGTTGATGTTGTGATTTAATGTTATTTGATATATATGTATTAACAGATGCTATTGACAATTTTCCATGAGTGTGCAGGACTCTTGATAGATTGTGGATGCCGATGGCATCAATGGACCTTCTTGGACTCCGGATTGAGTTAGGGAGTGGATAGTATTGGTTTGAGTGTTTCATTTATGCATATGTGACATATGATAGATTATAGTATGGTTTTGTATATGGATCATTGACAGTGTTTCATTGATGGATGCAGGCTGACGATTGCTTGCTAATATGACTCACATAAGGAGTAAAGGGGCCATGCACAGAGACTAGATATTGAGGGAGAGGTGTGGAAACGTCCCTGTCACAGCATACTAGCACTCCCATTGTGGCTCGAATTGTAGGTTAACGATGTCGTGAGGGAAGACTAAGACAATCGCTCATGAATTTCTAAGGGGTGCGCACCAAGGCGGGGTCCTTATTCCTTAGAAGCCCTTAGTCTCTCACAAGGTTGCTCGAATGGAGTGATGACTCCAAGGGTTGTACAACTACCAAACCAATAAAAAGTTGAGTGGCACTCTTGGAGCATGCAGTGCATCTTGAAGGGCACGTCGCATAAATAAAAATTGAGTCAATGAATCTAGGTGGCCTAGAAAACCTTGAGTGAATAATTAAAACTTGTAAACTCTTGAATCATTGTCATATTTAATTAATTAATTAAGGAATGAAATTATTAATTGTAAATCCCAAGTGAAAGTCTAAGCCTATTCAAAAATTAAGCCTAAGTCCAAGTTTGGTAAGAAGTCTAAAACTAAATTTATAAATTAAATAAAAAGGGAATAAAGTAAAACAAGCTAAGAATTAAAAAGGGGGTGAATTATGTTTAAATATTGACATAAGGCACATGTGTGCAAGAAAATGTAAAAAGGGGTTTTTTTAAATAAGAAAGAAATAAACATGAAAGAATGTGTATGCATAGAAATGTATCTAGGGTCTAGTTAACACTAGTCTAACTGGAGAAGAATCCTATTTTAACTCAACTCAGATTTAGTAAGGCATCAATCATTAAATAGGAATATGGGAAATAAAGAGACAACTAGGAGTGATTTAAGGAGTGCTTTTAGGAAAGGTGGGGGAAATTAACTTTTTATTAAAATAAAATATGAAATTTTCTTGTGCAACTTATGGAGAGGGTGACAAGTGTAAGGAAAATAATTCTAATTTATTTAATTAAAAATGAATTAAATGTGCATGTGGGGATGTGTCATTAAGAAACTCCTATAAAAAAATGGTCTAGAGGGAAAAATGGCACATTGGGTTATTGGTAAAGTTATGCTGCCAAATTATTTTTGATTGGTTTTACTTGTGAGAGTTAGGATACCCGGTTTGGGAGAGAGTGGTGGCTCTACATTGCGAGGCAAGTTGGGAGCTAGAGGATTATGGTTTTGTGTGTGTGGCCCCTTTGCGGCTCGGGGGGCTAAGGGGGAAGAAGAGTACCCCTAGCGTTGGCTGGGAGGTACCAGTGAAGTCTCAATGATTAGTAAGCAGGAGTTCGGAAGGAACACCAATTTTCGAAGATCATCTCTAGGCCATCTTCATCATCGGTTACGATATTTTATGGAGTTTGTAATTGCATTGATTTTTATTGTTAATCTAGTTGTTATAATTTGTTTTAGACTGTGTAGAATCTTGAAATTGTATAGACCAGATCCTTGAGGGATTATCAAATATGAAAGAGAGATTGTATAATTGAGGTTTTTCCATTGCATAACATGTTGAAAATTTATGATTGAATAGACCACCTCTTGATGTTTTCGTAAAATCTAGAAGTAGATTCCTAATTATTGCGCTGTCATTTTCTTCTTAATGAAATAAATAGAAAACATGTGCCAAGTTTTTCTCCTCCCCCAAATCCAAATCGATTTCTACATGATCGTGTTCAGCATAGTTTGTGAATTTATAAGTAATCATCAGTGCCTTTTAAATTTAATTGAGAATCAATGTAATTAATGTAGGAACTTCGATCTCTGCAGCCTAGTTGAAATCTGGCAATGAACTTTTCCTTTGAAATTGCGCCCTCCTATTGCTCAATTATTGGGAAAAATTCAGGATTGCTAATGAGCCCTCTCATTGCACACTTCTTGATAGTATTCGGGCTTGCAATGCACCCATCCCATTGCTCAATTCTTCACGGAAACAGGCTTGCTAGTGCACCCTTTCTTTTCTCACTTCTTTGACAGAAATTTGGGTTTCCTGGTGCACCCTCTCTGTGCTCACTTCTTGACAGAAGTTTGGGTTTCCTGGTGTGCCCTCTCTTTGCTCACTTCTTTGACAAAAATTTGGGTTGCCTGGTGCGCCCTCTGTGTGCTCACTTCTTGACAGAAATTTGGGCTTCCTGGTGCGTCCTCTTTGTGCTCACTTCTTGATAGAAATTCGAGATGCCTGGTGGGCCCTCTCCTTGCTCATTCCTTGATATAATCGAGTTGCCTGGTGTGCTCTCACATCGCTCAATCCTGACAGAGTTCGGGATGGCCTGGTGTGCCCTCTCATCGCTCAAACCTTGACAGAATTCGGGTTGCTAGTGTGCCCTATCATTCCTCATTCTCTTTTATATAAGGAATGTATAGCATGTGAAACTTTGATTTTGAATTTGATCTCTTGGGTTCCATTTTTTGGTTTTTAAAAGATAAGGGTTGAATATTGACACTACATGTTGATGCGACCTTTTAGCTTCCTTTATGGATTAATGTACGGGTGTAAGCTTATTGGGTTGTAATGTGATGCTACCCCCTCTTATAAAGTTTAATGATTATGCATTACATAGAATCTTGCGTTGGTATTCATGGTGCCAAGAATATTCGATCTTCTCAAGACTCGGGAATGGAAACGAAACCCCAGCTAAATCTTATTAAGGCCAGTCTAGTTCTTGTATCTATTAACATATAATGGGTTTTCCTTTAGAATTATATGGAGTTACATTATAGTATATAAGTTCTTTTATTGATGGATAAGTTGGTCCCTTCTCAAGAACCTCAACATGGATGTGCAACAGTGGTTGTTGATATTTGTATTCATAAATTTAATGGTCCATAAAGGGATGTGAAGTAGTTGAATCCTTATTTATCATTTTTAGGATTGATTTCCCATTAGTATTTATTAATGGATTTATAAAGTAGTTGACTTCTTATTCTAACATTAAGATCTTATTTCATATAAGTCCTCCCCTTTGGGATAGGTAAGGTAGTTCACTGCCTAGTCTATTGCTATTATGAATGGTCTTGTTAGTTTTACATAATGGATTCTTAATGTAAAATGTGTTGATTAATGTATTGTTTAAAGAAGATGATTTTTCTTATGGGTTCTCATAATGAATTTGTAAATTACAGCCTTACATACACCTAGAATTTATCCAAACGAGATGTATAGTTAAGCTACATGCAATCAAGATTGTATTTACGCTCTTGAATTATTAGTTCTTTTCTCATTTATACTCATTGTTTATTGAAATGATAAGTATAATAGAATATTTGGTTGCACCATGAAAATAATGTTGTTGTATGATTGATTAAGTAACTACATTACTCTTGCGCCATGAAAATAATGTTGATGTATGATTGATTAAGTAACTAGCTTATTCTTGCGCCATTGAAATAATGTCGATGTATGATGGATATTCTAGTCTGGAGTTATGATATGTGATTGATTAAGGAACTTAGACACCTCCTTGTTCCTCAGAACAATCGCCATCCCTGAGACCTTAAGTGGTCAAAATCAATCAGATGAATCCTGGGATTGAGCATTGCTTATGTGTCCTGGAGGTCCTAACTGTGCAAGATAGGTTGGGCGGGTAGTTCTTTGATATTCAGTGACATGGTTGATCATTTGTTCATATTTTTCTTCATGCGACCGTGATGTGTTGATTAGTGTCGTTATTTATTATGATGATGCGTTGATTAAGTGCAACTATTAATTATGATGATGCATTGATTGAGTCGTTGTTTATGTGTTGTTTATGTGTCACTTTTAATTATGTTAATGCATTGCTTATGTGTTGTTTTAGTTATGATGATGTATCACTTGCGATGTTATTAATTATGTTGTGACGAGTTTAATATCCTAATGCAAAAACAAATATTTACCTATTGTACATCGCTTTTCGTGGTCGTAACAGAGGGGCCTTTACATAGTGTTATTTTTTAACTTTTAGAAAAAATTCCATTATAAATGAAAGATAGTTCTACCAATATCAAATTCAATTTTAACATGTTTCAATAAGATTCAATTAATTTCAATAAATTTGTTTACATAACAAAAGAACTTCAAAATAAATATCATTATTTTATTTTATCATAAATAATTATGAACATAATTCTCACTTTACTATGATCAACTTATTAAAAAATGTAGGAAATGATCCTTCTTTAACAATTATAACATCTAAATACTATTGAAATGTTGTAAGGATTACTTTATGTTTCTCAATATATCTTGAATAGAAAAATAATTTTTTTTCCCAAATAATTGAAGAATCATCTAAAAGAGATTTCTTTATGCAATCATATACATGTGTCATGTCTATTCAATGGGAATGTGTTTTGGTGGTGATATGTTTAAAGCACAACTAAGTTGAAGAAATGCTAGAAAATTTTCTTGTCACTTCTATTAATTGATTTGTTTTGACATTAAATCACACACAATAACACAATAGAGAATTAATCTTATTAGTATAAAAAGATAATTTTGTATTACAAAATCATGTTGAAGTAATTAATCTTATTAGTATAAAAAGATAATTTTGTATTACAAAATCATGTTGAAGTAATTATTATTGTGGTTTAGAGTATTATTATTTTTAGTGTTATTTTCCATTGTAAATGCAAAACAATTGATACAATCTTAAATTCAATATTAACTTACTTCAATGAGATTAAATCAATTGATTTGCATATATTTGTAAAATACAAAATCTTCAAAAAAAATGTCACTAAATTATATGTAATCATAAATTATTAAAAAATATATAAGAAGTTTCATCTTTTTCGAATTATAACATCCAAATACTTTTCAAAAGTTGAATGGATTCTCTACATTGAATGAATTCTCTCTGTTCATCCATGTTAACTATTCTCATTCTCAATAATATATTTAGAAAAAATGAATGGATTCTCTATGTTGAATGGATTCTCTATGTTGATCCATGTTAACTATTCACATTCTCAATCAAATATTTGGAAGAGATTAATGGATTCTCTTTGTTGATCAATGTTAATTATTTTCATTCTCAATAATATCTTAAATAGAAGAAGAAAATGTTTTGTCCCACCTAATCAATAATTTTTTAGATTCTCAATAATATCTTAAATAGAAGAAGAACATGTTTTGTCCCACCTAATTAATCATTTTTTTAGATGAATGAGACTTATCTACACAACTGTATGTATGCAAGTGGAATGTGACGTTGGCAATAAGATGTTTAGCACAATTAAGTTGGAGGAAATTGTTAGGCAATTTTCTCTTAATTTCTAATACATTTTTTTTCACATGAAAGCACACAAAATAATCAATTTTATTAGTACATTTTGTTATGATTTGTTAATGATAAATTATCTCATTACAACATGTAGAAATCAATATTATTGTGATTTAGATGATTATTACTTTTAGTGTTACTCTTTTTACTTTTTAGTGTTTTTTCTCATTATAATTGCAAAACTTATAGTCTCAAATTTAATGTTATCTTGCTTCAATGATATTAAATCAATTATCTTACATTTGTGTGCACACTAACAAATCTTCAAAACAAATGTCACCATTTTATGTATTCATAAATAATTATGAACATAATTTCTAGTTTATTGTGACCAAATTATTAAAAAATGTATCAAAATGTCCATTCTTTCACATTTAAAACATTCAAATACTTTTGAATATTTTCAAAAATCTTTTGAATATTTTGCATTGGAAAAAAATGTTTCGTCTTAAACAACCTAGGAATCATCTCTTTAGAAGAAAGAGATTTTGCTACACAACCATATGCACATGCCATGTTTGTTGAACAAGAATGTATAGTTAGTGGTGAGATGCTTAACAAAAATAAGTTGTCAAAAATTGCTAGGGACTTTACTCATCACTTCCAAGATTTGTTTTTTTTCCATATTAAAACACACCAAATAATTAATTTTATTAGTATTTTTTTAATAATTTCATGACTTTTTTATGAGAATTTTTCTTATGACAACATGTTGAAGTTAGTATTATTATGGTTTAGACGACTATTTCTTTTAGTGTAATTCTTTTGCTTTTAGTGTTTTTTCCACGTAAACGCAAGATAGTTCTTATAATCTCATATTCAATTTTAACTTGCTTCAATGAGATTTAATCTATTTCTTTATATATGTTTGCACAACCAAAAATCTTCAAAACAAATGCCATTTTTTTTATGTAATCATAAATAATCATGAACATAATTCCTAATTTATTGTGATTAACTTAAAATGTATAAAAAGATCCATATTTTGACAAATATAACATCTAAATACTTTTGGAAAGTTGCAAGGATTACTTTATGTTTATTTATGAATAGAAAAAGCAAATATTTTGTACTAAATAACCAAGGAACCTTTTTTTTGGACAAAAAAAAAAAAATTCTCACTATATAACCATTTGCACATGTCATGTCTATTCAACCAGAATGTGTGGTGGTGGTGAAATGCTTAGCACAACTAAATTTGAGGAAATTGCTTTGAGTAATTGTTTTTTAATTTCATATTAAATCATACCAGATAATTTTTTTTATTTCATATTAAATCATACCAAATAATTAATTTTATTAGTAAAAAAAATTTAAAAAAAAATTAACAAAAATTTGTTTAATAACATGTTGAAGATAATGTGATTTAGAAAATTATTACTTTTAGTGTTTATTTCTATTTAAAATGCAAAACAATTATTAACTTGTTTCAATAAAATTAAATCAATTGTCTTAAATTTGTTTGTCTAATAAAAAAATTTCAAAATAAATATCATTGTTTTAT
>JASDQU010363731.1:0-11664 GCA_032191745.1 Picea mariana
GTGCAAATTCAAGGAGGGAAGTAGAAAGTAGAGGTAGACAAATTTAAGTATTCTCATGTTTTCTTATGGTTAATGTTATTTTTGTTCAATGTTGTTAGTATTCTTATATAATTAGGTCATGTGTGCATTCCACTCATCCTATAAATGACCAAGTTGTGAGAAAGGGCATTAGCTCCCTCTCATCATCACCTCAATTCCTATATTGTTAGAAAGTCCATGTGTTTCTTCTACTCATGTTATTCTTCTAAATACAACACCTATTTGGTAACAATTCCGCTCACCAAATCCCTTCTAGAATGGTGTAACAATGTTAGGGTTACATTAAAGCATGAAGAGTAATTATGAAAACAATCCAACCTACTTGTTCGAACAATAAGATTCAAAACCACATGTGACCCAAAATAATCATGCTAAGCTTCTAGTTGGAATGTGTAGCATAATTATGTCGGGCTAAAAACCATGCAAAAGGTAAAAAAACCACATAATTATTCCACAAGTTTGCCATAGATTATAAGACAAGAACATAGCCAACATATTCCTTGAAAGACTCTTTTCCATGCCCACTCTGAGCATATCCATAAATCAGTGCAATCCATGAAATAATTCCTTGTTTAGGCATTTTCTCAAAGAATTTGTGAGCATCTTCTATTCTTCGGCATTTAGCATAAAAAGTGACCAAAGTATTCCCAATTGAGAGGCCTGATTCAAAGTTCCTTTTCAAAATACAAGCACGGATTTCCTTGCCATGTTCCAGAGCTCCAAGGGATGCAAATGAACTTAGCACACTAGAAAATGTGAATTGATCAGGCTTTATGCGATCCCTTTTCATCTTACAAAATAGTTCAAGGGATTCATCATAATGCTCATTTTTTTCATATCCTGCAATCATGGTTGTCCATAAAACAACATCTTTCTCGAGAATGTTATGAAACATTTGAAATGCATCCTCTATCATCCCACATTGAGCATACATGGTGACTAGGGCACTAGCCAGGCATATATCTGGCTCAATTATAACTTTAATAATTGGGGTATGAAGTTGCATACCTAATTTGACATCAAGAAGGTCACAACATGCCTTAAGCACAGTCACAATAATTGACTGGTTTGCAGTCATTCCTGCTCGCTGCATTTCACAAAAGTGTGAAAGAGCCTTCTCACCACAATTGTTGTGGGCATATCCTGAAATAACTGCAGACCATGAGCCCATGTCTCATTTGGTCATTAGGCAGAAGAGTTTTCTCACATCATCTATACTACCACATCTTCTATACATGTTAAGGAGGCAATTTCCCATTGAAACATCCAACCCATATCCAGTTTTAATGATATGGGTATGGATCTCCTTACCATATCCTAAAGTTTCCAAACTGGCACATGCCTAGAGAATACTTGCAAATATGAATTGATTTGATTTCATACCTGCTCGTTGCATTTCGCAGAAGAGGTCTAGTGCCTCCTCTCCAAAATTAGCCTGAGCATATCATGTAAGCATTGCACTCCATAAGATCAAGTCATGTTTAGTTTCTCTTTTGAACACTTTGTGTGCATACTCTATGCTACTTCACTTAACATACATGGTAACAAGGGCACTAGCTGCAGATATATTTGACTCAAATCCAGTTTTGATCACATGGACGTGAAGCTCTTTGCCCTATTCCAGAACACTAAGGTTTGCACAAGCCCAAAGAACACTGACAAACGTAAATATGTCCAATCTCAGGCTTAGATGACGCATTTCAGAAAATATTTCAAGGGATTGTAGATCAAGTTCGTTCTGCACACATGCTGCAATCATTGAATTCCACAATGTCAAACTTATTGTGGCCATTTCATCAAACACTTTGCATGCATAATCTACAATCCCAGATTTTGCATACATTGTAACAAGAGCACACCCATCATTTGCATACAAAGAGACTGCATCTTATATGAGATATAGGGATTGTTCCACTTCAAAAATTAATGGTCAGTGAAGAAAAATTACCTGTTTAGCTCACAAGTTTAAGCAAATAGAGTTGTAATCGATATACACAATTTAGCAAATCAACCCATTTGAAGAAATTTGTACCATAATTGGTGAAATGGGTGGAATTAACCAATGAGTTAATATGCTCATAGAGTCATACTAATCACCACTTTTGATCAGTGCAGTAACAATTTTGTTGATGCTTCCTCGCTCTTCTCATTCTGTGTATATCTAGCAAAAATGGCATTACATGACAGTACATTTTTTTCAGGCATTCCATCAAACACTTGTCGGGAATCATCCACACTCGCACATTTTTCATACATGTCTACAAGAGAATTACCCACTTATCGACCTCAAAAATAGATCTAATAGCATGGTAATGAAAATTCTTGCCCTGCTCCGTGGACTCAATATTTGCGCAAGCCTTGAGAAAACTTGGAAATGTGAATTGATTCAGCTTACAACCTTCCTTGTGCATTTCAGCAAAGATCTTCAAGAATAAGATATCGATCTCCATCCTCATTGTCAATACACTCTGCTGCATGCTTTCCCAGCTCCAAGTTCCCATAGATTATATAGGCACCAAGCAATGTCTACTAAGCAATGTCTGTCATGCAATGTCCTCCATGCAATGTTTTCCAAGCAATGCTTTCCCAACTCCATCCTCTATGCTCCTGCACTTGGTATACATTGTAAAAAGAGCATTAGCAACAAAAACATCTATGTCAAATCATGTTTTGATCATGTGTGCATGGAACATTTTTCCCTTTTCTAGGGTAGCTAATGTGGCACATGCACTAAGAATACTGGAAAAGGAAAACTGAGGCTTAACTTGTGTTACCAATTGAGAGGTCTGATTCAAACTTCCTTTTCAAAATACAAGCATGGATTCCCTTTCCATATTCCAGAGCTCCAAGGGATGCACATGCACTTAGCACACTAGCAAACATGAATTGATTAAGCTTTATGCGATCCCTTCTCATCTTACAAAAGAGTCATGGGATTCATCATAATGCTCATTTTTTTCATATCCTGCAATCATGGTTGTCCATAAAACATCTTTCTAGAGCATGTTATGAAACACTTGAAATGCATCCTCTATCATCCCACATTGAGCATACATGGTGACTAGGGAACTAGCCAGATAGATATCTGGCTCAATTATAACTTTAATAATGTGGGTATGAAGTTGCATACCTAATTTGACATCAACAAGGTCACAACATGCCTTAAACACAGTCACAATAATTTATTGGTTTGTAGTCATCCCCGCTCGATGCATTTAACAAAAGTGTGAAAGACCCTTCTCACCACAATTGTTGTGGGCATATCCTGAAATAACTGTAGACCATGATCCCATGTCTCGTTTGGTCATTAGGCAGAAGAGTTTGCTCACATCATATGTCTTGTGGGTTAATAGAGGCATGGTTTAATAGTTTCCACTCCAATATTTGTAATGTGGCATGGCATGAGAGGTCCATGTGCATGAAGAATATCCCCAAACTTCCTATGCCATTCTGACCAATGCCTCGAGAGTTGTAAGATTGCATCAAGAGTTGTGAAGGAACTCAGGTGTTGTGAAGATACCTTGGTAGTTGTGAATATACGAATCAATAACAACTCTCGTATTTGTTACTTAACAATGTACTTCACTCTCAATTTATCTCTCCCTTTTGGCATGTATAGGCCACCTTTACCTTTCTATCGCTTCTTCTCCTTGGGTTCATATTTTCGACAAGGGTAGTGTTTTCATTGAGTTAAAGTTCCACCTTTATTGTTCATTTTTTTCATAAATACCATTATTTGGGTTGTCTTTAAATTGTCCAAAAACTTTTAGGGTAAAGTTACATGAGAAAAATTCCCAACATAATAGGATACTAGAAAGAGTAACTCTATGGTAATCATTATGAGCTTACTATTATATTAATAGGATACTAGTAATAAACTAGTGTTACATCTTGATTGACTGACTATTTCTGTCATTAATGATTTTATAGGATGTACAAGAAAATAGGTATTTGCCATATCTATCTTCATTGAGTGAGGGAAGTTCAGGTAGAATAGAAGAAAGTGAGACATCTAGTAGGTCTAACAGACGGAGATCGACTAGAGGTGAGAAGATCAGAAGAAAATTCCATAAACGCATGGAATTTTTTCTTGTGAAAGGGGGATCATGTCCTTATGATCATGAGAGCATAGACGACATTGAGGTTCCCTTGAGGTACGAACATATAGTGAAACAATGGGTACCCAAGGATCTTCCTGAAATAAACACTTTTTTTTGTGTAAATGAAAGGAGATACCGGATTGCTCCATCATCATTACATGGTTTGGGGCTATTTTCCATGGATGCCATAAAGGTCTGTTATGACGGATTAACTGAATTGATGGAGTACGTCGGACCCTATTATATCTACAAAGATTGGACACGAATAGTCCAATATACAAAAAGTATGCGAAGATATGTCTTGGATGCAAATTATATACAACTAAAAGACAATGATCAAAATAAAGGAGCAAATATCTACATTGACGGAAGGCCAAAAACAACAGGGAATATTGCAGGGTTTATAAACAGTACATGACCCGCGACCACAAATAAGCGACCCAATTGCATATTTGAGGGTCGTGAAGGAAATTGTGTATTCATATGTGCAATAAAATCAATAGTTGCAGGGGAAGAGATATTGATTGATTACAATTTGAATCAAATAGATACAAATGTTTCTATTATGGGGGTGGTACGTATACTAATTTACCCAACCTATAAGCAATGAATCTCATATTTTATGATTTTCATTATGTTCTATTTTTGTTATCAACATTTGAATTTCTCATACATTTGAATTTATTTCTCATGGTAATGATCATGGTTCTAATTTTATTGTAATGTGGCAGGATGATCATGGTAAATCAATAGCGGCATCATAACAGGTAAATGAACAACAATTTTCGAATTGCATTTAATGTGCATTTTATTTTTGTGGTGATCAATTATTTTATTTATTTACATAACTGAATTATCATTTATTTTGTTGAATATGTAGTCAGTGGGATATGATGTTGATGATGATTCGCTCGGTGAAATGGATTTGTATGAATCCTCCAACCCTATGATTTTAATAAGGAAAATGATCAATAAAGGAAACAAGGAACTAGCTCACTTGTTAGATATTCTAGATCAAACTCCTCAGGTTGAAGAAAGGATCAAAGAAGTTATGACAAGGCTTAAGACATATAATGTAATTACCATAATTTCAAGTTTTTTTATTTTTATGTCATAAGATCAATTATGAAAGCTTGATTTTTAACTTTTACATTATCTAAACGAAAACATGTTTTCTTTCTTATATAGAGATTTTTGGATCCTGTTGACACTGACATGCATGGTATCGGTAGTAGTGGCACTGCAAAGATGCCACAAGATCCCAACGCAGGCCCTCGTATAGTTGTCAGGATGCAACTATTCAGATCTCCACCTTCCACACCATTAGGTGGGATCCATGACACGCCCATCAAGGAAGCAACCACACAGGTAGGCTCTGGAGGTGGTGACGGAGATGAGGCCGATGATTTGAAAAAATATATGGTTGCTTTTCCTAAAGAAAGATGTGTGACCAGCACAAGGACCCTTAAGGGCACCTTTATGGTCAATGAGGAAGAGCTTCCATTAAAGCAGGTTAAAGTTCCAGGTAATTTTAAAAATTTTATTTTTTCATGTTCTCTATGTAGACAAATATAAATCATCTAAATTATTATTTGTAAATTAATAATCATATAATCATTTTGCGTGTAGGGAACAATGATTTTTATATGTCCTTGGAGAATAAGGATTTGCTGATTTTTGGGCCCACCATACGGGAGAGGTGGAATTCTCAGAATTCCAACCTTAAAAAATAATTGATGGATCATCTAGAAAGTCTTTTTGGCGTAGATACGTTTAATAAGACCTTGGCCATGACCGCAGTTGGAAAATATTTAAAATATATGTGAGAAACATATAGGAGGCACTTGAAACAAAATGATAGGTACGAGCATCCTCTGATGATTCCAGAGAGGGAGTGGAAGGCCCTCATCGAGGACGCAAAAGAGAAGAAATTGACAGATGAAGGAAAGACACCCTCTGGTCCCAGAAGGTAAATTACAATTTCAATTGAATACCTTCAAAAAAATTTAGATGTAAATAAAACTATGGTATATATTAACATACTTGAAACTTTTGATGATATATTGATTGACATGTCAAAGGCCACAAAAGAAAGGCTTGCCAAATGTGGCCAGCACAGGCTAGGCCAGGGTGGCTACTTGAAGTTGCAGTCACGAATTGTGAGTACCTAAATATCTTATTTGTATTGCCTTAAAACTTTTAGGTAATTGCTGCGAATAACATAAAAAATACATACTCTTATGCAATGCAGGGTGATGAGTTTGGTACTGAAACCACGAAGACCTCAAGCTTGGTTACAAGTACGGCTATAAAGCAGTAGTTGAACACCGAAAAAGCTTGGCGCAGATACCAAGAACCACTTTGCAGGATAAGGTAAATAAAGTTCAATCCACATTAACCTTTATTATTAAAAGAATACAGTCATGTTGGATATTATTAATATTTACAACTTTGTTTTAATCAGGGGAGAATCACTGTCAACAAACGCACTAGTACTATTGCAGAGCAGTGCGTTGATAGCAATTTGCAACTAGAAGATGGTTCTGATCCCATTTAGTCCCAATTTTCCATGGAGGCGCAACCGCACGATGGTGCTACGACTGAGTTGGCACATGACGGTAATATGACTGTATTTTAATCATACACTTAATAATTTCATAGTTATACATTTTGTACTTCTATTTTTTTTTACTTGTACATTTATGATTGTACTTATAAAGTTTGTGGTATCAATGGAAAAGTATGTTGTACTTGAGGCTCGTACACTTGAAGAGGAGCACACGAGGGAAACCATTCCAATAGTGCCAACCACTGCACTAGGTAAATAATTACATTGCAGGTGTTTTTTTTAATATTACTGAACTAGTTCAATGATATTTAAAAATTAGCCATTTAAATTTTGTATTTTTTTCTTTTGTAGGTGATGCCTCATCACAACGACCTCCATTACACTATGAGTACCCCGCAACTAGGTGAGCTCTGCGTGATAAGATGAAATCACAATAAGATTTTGAAGAGCACCCAGAGAACGAAGACGTAGATATTGATGAAATTCTTAGGAACTATAGAGCTAAGAAGAAGAGGTTGGCTAAAAATACTAAATGATGATGTGCCTGAATATTTTGATATTTTAATATGTTTGTTTTTGCTGTAAATATTTCAATAGATTTATATGATGGGTATTGGGGAATTGAGAGTGATGTGAGGGGGGGAGGGGCCATAAGAGATTCTGCCTTCACGTGGTTGGCCATGTTCAGTAGAGAATAATTTATTGGAGTTGTTTAATCTTGGAGCAAACCTCCCTCGATCTGACAGAGAAACAACAAAGTCAATGTTGACTTCGTTGTTGCTACTTCAAATCAAGGGAGGCAGTTTGATCAAATATTAGACGCGTGGCTCCAATAATTTTTTCTTGAAACCAAGAGGAGCTCATTCAAGTATGTTTTGAAACTCTCGTAAAAATGAATCTTAGAGTAAATAATGCACTACAAATATTACTTGTATTGATTTTTTAGATATTTATGGAGGTTGATTGATTTTGGCAGTTACTTTAAGATCTTTCTACGTCAATTGAGGGAAGCTCAAGACTAACAGAGGGCCATACAAATGAAGAGAAACATACAGGGCTAACCATTCTAACTGTACTATCGACCAGTTCATGAGATCAGGTGTGATTTCTCCTTTCAACATTTAAGTTTATATAGCCATCAATTCTAGTTATTTTAATTTAGATCTGTTTATTTCTTCTTAAATATAATATAGCTAAAAATGTGTGTAGTGAATAAATGGATCCATGCTACCATATGTACCTTCTCCTTGGTAGATCTTGTTGCATCGCAGGTTGTAGACAACTCAACATGTGGGTATTTGTGCACTTGTTCTAGGTTCTTCTATTTTCAGGATCATCTGGGTTGTGCCTTGTCTGTGATTGTTGTGAAATGGTGAAGAACATATTCTGGGATTGCTAGTTTGCCATGATTACTGCCTCTGTTGAATGGTTAATATGGGATTACTATGTAGAAGCTAATCAATGGTTAGAGTGCATTAAATATGAACACTTGCTCTTAGTTAACATAAGGTAAACAAGTACCAGTATTTATTCCATATCACATCTTACCCTATGAATCCCATTAGCCTTTCTCATATTACTAGTCTCTGCATGTATGATCTAGCCATAGTGAAAGCTCTCTACAAGCCATAGTGAAATCTCTCTACCTGTATCATGACCATATGAAGTTTCTCTTATGTGATTCAGATCCTAATAGTAATGATAAATCTTTTTTCACATCTTGATAAAGATTCAAATCCTGTAGGAATCTTTTTTCACAATTTTATATAAAATGCACAAAAAAACTTGTTTAAATGTTGCAAACATTGTTCCATTGCAATACTATGCCACTGCATAATCATCTTTTGCATCAAGGTTATTTATATTCACTAAGTTGCAAGGGTTATTTCCCCAATGGCTATCAAAGACTTTGGACTCCATTCATGCTGGATAAGGGCAACAACTTTTCCAGCTGCTATTAAACCTGTGATCGTATTGATCCCAACATAATCATGAAGGTATTTCAACTCAACCTTAAGAGTTGCACTATAGCCACAAGATTTTTCTATAGATAAAATCCATTGACATTTTGAGACAACATTGTCAATGGATTGTCCTTGATTTATAAATGCTTGGACTACACCTCTCCTAGGAGCTCCATGAACCTTGCTTTAATCTTTGACACCACCCTTGATAAAATAGGTCACCTGTGCTTTCTGCAAAGAAGATACTCTCACCATCATCACCATTTTTTTTAAAAGGGATAGTCCTTTTATTTCTAGAACAGAGTGATTGCAGTTTTTGAATCAAATGGGGGAACTTGGTCCTGAAGCTCTGCTATGCATTTCTCAACATCATAGAAGAAACAAAGAAATAACTATTATAACCCCTGTCACTGTATTGATTCCATCTTATAAATATGCCTTTGAGGCATTTACTAAATAGTCAAAAACCAAGAATTCTTCAAGATGAAATCCACAGGTACAAGTCCACTTCCAGTCATCATCTTTCCACCATCGAGTTTTTGTTAGTGCCTTGCTATCATGCAAAAGGAATATTGTGTTTTTTCCATGCAGATGGTATTCCTAAAAATCCTTGTCTGATATATACTTTGATGTGTTTCTCACCCTGTAGAAATATCAATGCTCTATTCAACAACACATTCAGGGAAGCTTTGCTCAACAACATATTTAGGGCAACCCCTTGCTTTTCTAGCATATTTATGTACTTTGGAAGCACTTTTTCTTAGTATATTTGTCAAGACATGGCCTTTTACTGATGTGACTTCAATCATATAGACCACTTTGCTCTTGAGGACGTGGATAAAATCTATAAATCCATCTCTCTCTCTCTCACATCCAGGTGCACACTCCTAAACACATGTGATGTATTGCAAGCTATTACCACAGTGGCTTATCCTTGTGATGGGATTATATTTTAATTAATAAGTATTGTACTCTTTGGTCACATATGCAGTGCCACCAAACAAACACAAGCAATATTGTACTCTTGCCACATGTTTGTTGAATAATCTCACATGTATAGCAGTTGTGAGACAAATTGGGTTTATGAGGCAATACCTGCATCAAAAGCTTTGCCAATCTGCAAGTTGATTTTGGGATGTAAGTCCTTTGATTGATGTTATGGAAACCTTCCTCGCATGGGCACCTAACATTGTTGACGATATCAATTTCATGCTTTGTGTGCCTTCTCTAGCTTGTGGTTGTTATCCATGTGATACATAAGCTTGTACCATAGTGGCATATCCCTATGATGGGATTTTGTTCCACATTAATAAGTTATTTACTATTTTTTCTCTCATGTGTCTATTCTAAATAATAACATAGGAATAACAATTATCAAACAATGAGGTTTTTTGCAGTATTACTTCAACCAAAAGCTTTGCCGACCCAGAAACTGGCTTTTGAGTGCAAGTCCTCGGGTTGAGGTGATAACATCATCCCTCACTTTGATACTAACATCATTGGTGGTATGTGTGTCATGCCATGTAGGCCATTAGCTTGTGGTTGTTATACATGTGATGTATTATAAGATTTACTCTAGTGGAATATACCTATAATGGGATATCATTCTACATTAAGAAGAAATATACTCTTGCTATGTGTGTGCATTGTGAATATTCCCATATGCATAACCATTGTGAGACCAAAAGGGTGCTTATGGGGCATTACCCACACCAAAAACTTTTCCAATTTGGAAGTTGGATTTTAGGTGAAACTATTAGTTTATTGCGTTTCTTCAAACATGTTCTCCTTTCAGCTTCAACAAGTTGAGCTACTAATTGCTTAGCTGTTGCAGGAGAGAAGGTGCACTAGTGAGAGACATTGTCAAGCATGGAAAGTTGCTAATGAACAAACCATTCATGGAGGGGTTACACATGAGGCGGGGTGCACTAATCAAAGGAGAGATGTTCATTCATGGACCTGGTTTCAAGTACCTTTAGAATGTTAACAGCAATGAAAGTGTGTATCTCCAGATCTGCTGAAGACAGGTGCATTGGAAGTAGATCACTCTCTAGAGAGTATCCTGTAGCATGATAGGGAGGTAGCAGTAAACAATTTTGTGGGCATTGAATATAAGAAGGAAGTTGTTGGTAGCACACTATTATGAAAATATGATGTGACTAGAAAAACAGGTAGGATTCACACATCAACACTAAGGCATACTCTATGGCATCATTTTGAAAGGGCATTCACATGAGATCATGATGGATCTGTCCCCTTTGCTTGTTTAGCATGAAAACCAATAAAAATCATTGTTTGTGAGCCTAGTTTCACTCCAAATACAACAAGAATTGCCAGAAGCAGTATAAATATTGTCTTTCTCTTCTATATTTAGCACATGTTCAGGAAGAAAAATCATATCCCATATTTCTAACATCAGGGTCAGGAAGATCATACTGTGACTTATGATCAAGAATAACTTGCACTTGTTAGTCACCATCACCTCATATTTGTGATGAAACCAAAAGAGGGTATATTTTTGTGGATGCTTTTAGCATGGTAACTTTGATTTCTCTACCATCTCTAATCTGAGCACAAGCACTAGTCCTTATCCCATGCCCACCAATAAACACCTATTCTTTGTGCCATCCTCCTCCTAGGCCACTATAACACCTTGCAGCTGTGTGCACCATTTGGCATACTATATCTCTATTCTATGTCCAATTTTCTAGCATATGCACTCACACTTCCACAGTCTATGCATGTACACCTCAGTGCCCAACACACATCTACCTCAACATCTCGTGTGCACAAATTTCAATGGGACACCCACACACCTAGCATCTACATGTGTCAAGAATATGAATTGTTTTTGTGCACCCATAGTGATATGTGGTGCATTGGGAGACTAACAATTACCAACAATTATGGAACTGAACTACCTTGGAAACCGATTGGGCATTCTGTCATTGATATGCAATTCTATGTATAGGATGTATCATAGGCATTGAAG
>JASDQU010363737.1:0-11644 GCA_032191745.1 Picea mariana
CGAAGGGAAGGAAGCAGAATGCAGGTTTTTATCAACCATTACACATACCTGAGAAGCCGTGGGATGAAATTAGCATGGATTTCATATTGGGGTTGCCAAGGATGCAAAGAGGATTTGATTCGATCTTCATGGTGGGATAGATTTTCCAAGATGGAACACTTTATCCCATGTCAGAAAACCAGTGACGCGACTCACATTGCAAACCTGTTTTTCAAAGAAGTCATTCAACTTCACGGCTTGCCAAGGAGCATAGTTTCGGACAGAGATACGAAGTTCATAGGGAATTTCTAGAGAACCTTATGGAATAAGCTGGGAACTAACTTGTTATTTAGTTTGGCTTATCATCCTCAGATGGATGGACAGAAAGAAGTGGTAAACAGAAGTCTGGGAGATTTGCTAAGAAGCTTGGTGACAGAGCACCACAACAGTTGGGACAATATATTGCTACAGGTAGAGTTTACGTATAACGACTAAATGAACAGAAGTACAGGACAGAGTCCATTTCAGATTGTTTATGGCATACAGCCGAGGGGAATTTCTGAATTGAGGGATTCATAACAGAATGAAACTAGGAGCGCTAGTGAAGAATATTTCACAGAAACGATGAAGGAACTTCACAACTGAGTGAAGGAGCGGTTGCAGAATTCAAGTCAGGAGTATAAGAAGAGAGTAGATCAACAGAGAAGACAACTTAAATTCAAATTTGGTGACTTGATTTTGGCACATCTGAGAAAGGAAAGGTTCCTGAGAGGAAAGTATAATAAATTGAAGATGAAGAAGATCAGACCATGTAGGGTCTTGAAGAAAATTGGAGAAAATGCTTATGAGATTGAATTACCCGATGGGATCAGAATTTCTACGATATTCAATATCTCAGATTTATACCCATACAAAGCTGAGGACGTAGGAACAAATGATGAATAGTCAGAGGTTTAGTGGCAAAAGCAGATTCCAGTTGCAGATAGGCCATAGATGGAGCGGATACTGGATAAATGAGTGGGTAAGAAGACCAGAAGAAAGCAGTACTTTGAATATTTGGTCAAGTGGAAGGACCATCCAGTTGAATATGCCAGCTGGGAGAATGAAGTAGAGATACAGAGGCATGGATGAACCATGCGCGAGCTCATGGATAGGAGCCCATGAATATTTTCAAGTGAGGGAGTATGATGCAAGAGCATCGCCCACATCAAGCTAGCCAGCGCAGAAGTGAAGGACAGCTAGACAAGCCCAGCACAAATTTTGAAATTGTCTCGAAGATAATGCACCAACCTTAATTGTGATAGTTAAGGAGAGGCGTACTTATGCATTGTATAGGACCTTGAGTGATCTTCTCTCGTTCATAGTAGGTAGAAGGCATTTATGTAAGTAGGTAGAATTGAATATTAGATTAGACAGTTTTAGAAGGAGTGGAGGGAAAATGGATATAGACAACCTCATTGTGTATTGTAACATAGTTAGAAGCATTGGAGCATAGAAGAGAAGCAGAGAGCTATGTAAGAACACCCATGTACTGATATTTGGATTAATAGAAAGAGGTTGATTCAAATTCATGGTTTTGTGTTTATTCCCTGTGTATTGATGTTGAATGATATGCTCATGAATGTTTTCTTCCTATTATACATTTGATTTTATATGCTGTGTATGTGATTTCATGGTCTGAGTTTGAAGTCTGGAAGGAAGACGGAGTGAGTTTCAATTGTTTCTCTGTCTGAGAAAGATTTCTACAAGGGGTGCAGTTGAATTATCCGTAAGGAGTGCGTCGACAAGGAGTTCAGAGGGTTGTCTTTGAAAGCTCAGGAGAGGTAGTAGTTGTTCTCATTTCCCCATAGTGCATTTGGGCACAGGAGCCATGCAAGGAGTGCGCAGGCCGAGTGAGGTCTTAGGGTTGCGAACCTGAGAAAAATATCGAAAGACTGCTGCTGCAGGTGTGCATAGATTCGAAGGGTTCTCAGATATTTGAAAGTATTTGAAGGTCGCCGCAAGGAGTGCGTGCAAGGACCCTCTTTAAGGCTCGAAGTTGTGAGAATATCTAGAGGAATAAGGCCTTTGAAAACATTTAGGGACATTAGAATTTTGTATTGCAAGCGGATAAGTCCAGGGAGGAGTTCTTGGTTTTTCTTCATAGAAATCATCAAAGGGAAGAAATCGACGGTCAGGAATCTGTGGGGAGGATTAGCGAAATCTTGCCAGCCGTCAGATTTGCTAGACAAGAGAGGAGGTTAAAGTTGCATCCGGAGTCCAAGCTCAGGAGATTGTGGACCATCGGATCTACACATAGATACCCGTCAACCGTTGGATTGACCGGGAGTTGCACGAAGGCTAAGCTTCGTGGACGGGAGGAGGAAAGTTCTGATGAGAGGCGTGGTCCTCGGGATTCCGGCATTCACGAAATCAGGAATCACGAGGACGAGTGATTGGGAATTTTCATAGTGAAAGTCCCAGAATCAATCTGAGTCATGCATCTTAATGGGACATGTGGTGAAGATCTAAGATCTCGGGAAAAGTCCCAAAAGGGAAGACTCCATCGGAGTTTCAGGATTCGGCAAATCAGGAGTTCTGTGAGTAAGAGATCGGGAAAATCCATGTTGGAAACCCCGTAAATGATCAGACCCATCCATCAGTTGGGACACATGGACGATATTGGGAGCCCATCGACATTTCGATCATTGGGACTCACATAGGTAAGTGTTTTCAATTTTGCAGTTGGCGAAAACTCGAGGATGAATCTGAACCATCCATCCACTAGGGATGTGTGTCAGAAATATGAAGGAAGTTGGGATTCGACGTTTCGCAAATCCTGAAGACAAGGCAACCAGAGCATTTGAAATCGCAAATCACGAAATAGTGACGAGCAGCGAGGACCGTCCATCCTTGAGGACGCGTGGACGAGATCGAAGCCTTCGAGAATTTTCCCCGAAAGGAAAAGTCAATTGTTGGGAAATCGAGAGTCGAGAACTCGGGGATCCCATGGATAAGAGGCCCAATACATATTGACACTTGAAACCTCGAATCCCGATAAGAGATAAGATTTTGGTCATATAAGGAAAGGTCGTGTGAACTGGGAGCATAGCCAGGAGGGGCTGAAGCAAAAAGGAAGCGCATCGAGATATCGGAGATTGGGGATTCGAGGAAGTAAGTGTTGGTGACATCGGGGATTGGAAAACCTCGAAACCCGATTGTTATTTTCTATTGAGAACGAAGAAGCGCTCAGGCCTAAGTGTTGTAACAAGCAGGACAGACCTGTGGGTCAAATCTTAATAAGGATTTTAGGGGAGAATCAAAAGAGCCACTCTGGCTCAAGGGTAATTTAGAACGATCCTTAAGGCCGAGAGGTCAGGCACGGGACTTGCTGAGGTAGGTGCCTAGGTGGTCACCATCACAATTTTAACAACATATTGATAAGAAACATCGAGTGATGAGATGTCCAGAAAATCCATTTCAATTTGGATGTCTCTATGTAGAGCCCCATGGTATTTCAGAACCAAATGTCGTTCGAATTCTTTGATACCCAGCTTGGTGCGCAAAGAATGGAAGGTATTTATGAACTATAGAACTTCTTGGCCCCTCTCTTTTCGTAGTGTGTTCCATCTCATATATTGATCCTCATAGTTTCCAATAGGGTAATATTGTTCTTTTACCACGTCCACAAAAAAATCCCAAGTGGAATCGACCCCATATATTCCAGACTCTTCTGTGGAAATTTTCTCCTAGTAAGTTTCCCACTAATTTTTGACATGGTGGAGAGATTTAAGGAGTGCGAAGGTGATCTTTTCCCTGTTAAAAAATGGTGAACAAAGAAATAACCTTTTAGCAGATTTAACCATTTGTCTAGGGAATCCGCATCTATCAGACCTTCAAATACGGGAATATCAAAATTAACCTGTACCATGAAAGGAGAGGTTCTTCCAAAGTGGTTGTTTGATGAATATGTGCCTATCACTATCGGCAGGTGTTGAAGGATGTGGGAGAAATTCTCCATCATTTCGTCCTTCTGTCTCATGAGAGCTTGATCAAGAAACATATTGATAGAATAGTCTGCTCTGCCATTTTTCTTTCCTTCCGCCATGGAGGGTTTCTTGGGCATGCAAGAGAGATTTTCTTCAATAGAGACAAGATCGAGACCCAACTTTATATACTTAGACCTTGTTGGGTACATGCACTGAAAAAAAAACTGATCAAGAGAAGCCTGCTCTGATACCACTGATCCAGATTATTTTCGCCACAAAATGAGAGTGGAGATATAATAAATAAATGTACATAGATATCTTGGATATCCAATATTATAACAGAAATGTATCAGAGACACAACCATAAAAACAGATATACAGTAATACACAACTTTCTATTAATGAGTGAAAATGTACAAAGACTGTAAAATACAGAGTGAAAGACTTGCTAGAATGGTGACAACTTATCTCTGAGAAGAGATGTGATGGCTACTCGCATCCGTGAGAAGATGATTTTACAATGAGGCTCTCAAGGCATTTTTATCATAAATAAAATCAAAAACCCTAACCCCGAAAGATGAAAATCCAATAGTTTTGTGGACCCGTTTTGGGTAGTTTGGTGTATCAACTTCTTGGGGGCATAACTTTGGCATACGATCTTTGTTTGGGGTGCACGATAGCTCGTTGGAAAGGTATCATCGAGGATATTCATTTTGGAGGCTCAATMAAAGCCTTTGTCTATCATTGAGAATCTCTATGCTGAAAAACCTTCATTTAGGCCCTCAAAATGGCCCCGAAAGTTAAAAACTGCTAAAACTAGTAAATTGCCAAAATTACAAGAAAACTATTTTGAGMGAGATGGAAAAGGTGGGTGGMCACAGATATCCACCTGGATAAACTATCATTGGGGGGAAATAACCAAATTGGATCATTATATTACAATATTTTGACATKGAKTTTGTCACTTCCAAATCCAAGAAATCTTTGGCCTTCACTGAGTTAATGTCCAAACTTCCTTTAGTCGATGATGAACCTSTGGATAATGATTCAATTCCTGATGAGAATTTATTTCTCATTGAATCATATAATCCTTGGTAAGGGTATGTCTTKGTATATCTCTATAATGGACATTTTTGTCCTCAGTTATCTCGCAATGAGCATCAACGCATACACCATCAAGCCAAACAATACCTAATTATGGATGACACTTTGTATAGTCGAGGGGTTGATTTTATTTCCATGTCGAAGCATGTGGAGGTCACCTCTCTATGATTKCCACTACCTAAATTATYGTGTGTGCATGATATGTTTTTCCCACGATATYTATGGATTCAATGAATGTAGTCCAGAAGTGTCACCCTTGTCAAGTCTTTACTAGGAAAATGTGTGCTCATCCTGGTCCATTAAATCATGTGGTTTTCTTTGTTCCTTTCATCAAAGGGAGAAATGATTTTATAACATCTAATACTAACTCAACTAATGGCCATGGTTACATCATTGTGGTTGTTGACTACTTCACCAAATGGTATGAGGAATTTCCTACCTTTTCTAATGATGGTACCATAATGGAATTATTCATGTTAAATCACATCATAGCATGGTTCGGTGTACCTAATACTATTTTGATAGACCATGGGTACCATTTTTGAAAGAAAATGATGACTGAATTAGTTTCTCGGTTGGGTTTTCACCATGAGAAATTGACACCTTATTACCCTCAGTCAAACAATCAGGTCAAACCCATCAATCAAGTACTAAAAACCATGCTCCAAAGGATGATAGGGAAAGAAAAGAATCACTATCATCTTATTCTATTTTCAACTTTATGGGTCTAATGGACCTCAGTTAATACTGCCACCAAGTTTACACTATTTCAACTCATTTATGGCATGGACGTAATCCTATGGATTGAATTCAAAATTCCATCATTGAAACTAGTCATAGAACTCTTTCCCAACACTTATGATGAAGAAGATCGTCTCTTTTATTGGTCGATATTAATTGACAATGTTTCAATGCTGCAATCGCCAATGAGACTCATAAGGAGCGCATCAAAGTCCAATATGACAAAAAAAATTGACGTCCTATCTTTGCAAAGGGTGACTTAGTTTTGGTCTATGATCAATACCATGATACGTTAGGTGCAGGTAAGTTTGAACCCCTTTGGCACTGTCCTTACATTGTGAGATAGATGTTACACAAAGGGGTCTATGAGTTATTCGACTATGATGGAAATTCACTTTCAGAGCCTCACAATGGGATCTATCTGAAAACATATTATGCATAGGACTTATGGCCTCAGGGTACTTTGTATATAATGTATTTTTTTTTTCATGTGGTGTGCATTTTTATTTAATGTGTGTGGTTTGTCTCAGTTCGATGCTTATCATTCTTGATKCTTGATTTGTAGATGTCAATGTCCACATCGTTCTATGTAGGCTTCGTACATGGCACTATTTGTAGTACACAAAACATTTCTTCCACTGCTTGGGTGATTTTATTTCCCACATATGAACTAGTGAGTTCAAGGGGAATATTCTTTCAACCTTCAACCAATAACATTATGGAGTATAGCGCGGTCATCAAACCCTTTTCCAAGGCTTTTTCTCTCAAAATTTGTCGGTTATTTGTCAGGATGGACTCCCAAATAATTGTATCTCAGTTGAATTATGCCCATTTCATTTGAATTCCTATGTTTCTTCACAAATATTTGAGGGTTTGTCTTCTTGAAAGGTATTTTGACTATATTTTTTACAAAGAAATTTCAAGAGGGCCTAATACATTGGTTGATTTATTAGCTAATTATGTGTTAGATTGAAATTTGTTAAATTATTTAAGAATTCCATTTAAAAAGAATGCATGTGCATATAGACATGGGTTTCATTCACATCCCTTGAACACCATAAGTTAGAACCAAACTATATATATATATAGTGTTTGTTTACATCATCCAAAAATGGATTAGTATCCAAAATTATGATGCATGGCCAACATGATACAATATATGTTGGTCACCTACTTCTATCTGTCATAGTATATAAAAGTGGGAGACTATTAGCTAGTCATCCTAAGGTGCGTGTGTATCATGATAACACACTACTATGTGGGATACTCACCTTAGAAGTTGAAAAAAGGGGCAAGACATACCCACTACATGTCACTATAATATTTGTGGGACAAACTCCATGTGCATCATGGGGACACCCATGGTCAATCCCTCTAGGTTATTCTACACTTCATAGAGGTTATCAACATCATCCTCATCCTCTTCGTTGAATAGTTTCTCAACATTTACACTATGAAATAGGTAGGCCCATCCCCCTATCCCTACCATTCCCACCTCCATGTCATGACAACACATTTTTATTAGTTATTATACACCACAAAAAAACACATATTCAAAAAAATCCAAAAACATTATAAAAGTTTCAAAAAATTCCAAAATTTCCACAATACATTTGTTCTTACCAAGAGGGCCCCATTGTACCCTATTGGGTAGTGCTAACTCTATTTCATTATGGAATTCAATGCCTTTATGTGGAAATTATTCAAGCGCTACAATCTATTCCCTCCACTAGTCAAAGAAGTCACGTCCAAACCGACTTGTGACCATACCTCATGTTGGAACACACATAATTTTGAACTTTTGAGATTTATATTTTTCACCTCTTAGAAATAAAATTTTACCCAAGAAAGCATAAAATTAGAGAGTTGAACTTTAATTTTAAATCAAACCCATTGGTTATTATGTAGAAATAAGGCGCTCTCAATATCTATCATCGATGAGTTTCCTTGATTTGATCAAATGACCCTAATGATCTCTGAGGTTTTGGAGCTGCCTGCATTTTAAAGAGTAAATATMTAATGGTCGCTTTGCAGCTCCGTTCTTCGGATGTTCCAGTGAACCTAAACATGATTAATTAAGTAGATAAGAATGATTATTTAGAAATTAATTGCTTTGCAGTTTCAGATTTCGGGAAATTGATCTTACGCTATATTCAAAACTTCCGAAGTCCAGACWTCCGAACAATTAAAGTTAATGTTCTAAACATGATTAATTAAGGTTTAAAAGTGATTACTCAAATATTAACTCCTCCATGAATTCAAACTTCGGGAGATTTCCACCCTATCACATCCAAAACTCTCGAATGCGAACTGTCGAAGTATTAATGACATTTATGATCGATGAAGGATAATGATTTCAAATAAGGATTTGTGAATCACCAGGTAATGAATTCCATTAAGGTTAATAAATTCTTTGTCAGTAAGGCTATATGAAGATCAATATACTTTTTTGAATAAAATAACTTCGAATTTCAAAGTCATTTTTACCATTTGCAATTAGCAGTTCTTATCTAGTGTAGAACTCACAGACTTCTCCTATAACAGGTAAGCTAATTTTGTTTCCTTGAGGATTATGGCACCACAAAATATTGCAAAGAATCTTGATGCATCGGGTGATGATTCAAATTTGAACGCAAATGTTCTGTCAAACACAACTCCGCGAGTCGTGGACGCCATTAAAACTTAGACACATATACTCGATATATTAGAGCATGAGATCATCAACTGCCTAGATGACTCTGTTGAAGAAGACGATGACTCCTATACAGCTAAGCTCAAGCATGTAGCATAGTCGGAGYTGCATAATATCGTTGTGCATTCAAGAACATGCCGTATAACGATATGATAAGCTGGGCTWTGGAACATGTCRACATCCTGACCAAGAGCATCATCAAACACTGATAGGTTGTCTTCATCTCTTTTTGACCAGAACACCTAAAAGTAATGCACAAAATTTACCCTAATCCTAAATACACTTACAATGCCGCATTCATTATAGATTTTGAGAGAAAGGAATGTACCCAATACACCAAAATGATCATGATATAGTCAAAACTTGGTGGGGACATCTAGGGAAGTTCGGAGCCGACACTCATGGTATGTATGCCACAATGTCTTTGGATTCTCATATGTTGTATCTAGCCATGATGATCTGTCGCCTATTCAGGAAGAAGAAACCTACACATTTCTAAGTTGAGTGGGTAGCCATTATGAATGAGGTATCCAAGTGATATAGTTTCAATTGGGCCAAAATGTTGTCGGATAATTTGGCCAAGGAAATCGTTGATTATAAATCAACAAAATCAAAATGCCAGCCTGCTCCTTTTTGCATGTCAACATATGTTATGGATGCCATTTGTTTTTAGAACCCTTTTCCCCTAATGAAATAGAGTTGGACCACGGACATTTCTGAACCTATTCATTTTTATCACTCCAAGCTATGGGAGGAAAAATCCAAGGATTTATTTTATGAAATCTGTCACAATGTCATAGTGCCTTTTCACATAGCCATTTATGGTCAACCACCTCCCCAAATTTCAGAGAGGATAATGGGGAACCTAGGCAAGTTTGCAGATTGGTTCATTGAGGAGAATTTATCCTATATAAGAGTTTTCAGTTGTTCGGTTCCTCCTCATGCCCTCCCGTAGTTTTTACTCGACAGGTTGGTGTGCAGAGAAGTGTCATACCAGACAGTTGTAGGAGGTATCAACAAAGATTTAAAAGTAGCACAGAAAAAAATCTAGCCAACTTTCCCCATTTAGGTTGGCATGTTTACATTGTTATATTTCATTCATGCTAAAGTCGAGGCCGCAGCCCTAGAGGATGTCAAATTGGTTGACATCGAATTCAAGAAGCATGTTCAACAAAATATAGTGGAAATCCATTTAGCTCTGTTTAACATGAAGAGGTAGATACACGAGAATTCCCCTTTTGACAAAATGTTAAGGGGAGTTAGATATTATGAGGAAGTCCGAAGAAAATTTCAAGCCCTGCCCCCAAACCAACAAGCTGATTTCATCATCTTTCAAAAAAACTAGCAGAATATTTTACCCAAGATATTACATGGAGAGTCAAATCTCACACCTCGTTCACAGGAAGCCATGCCTACAAGATCTGAGCCAAGTTCCTCTACTAAGCACAAAGCTTAGGAAGTCCCGAAAGGCCCATAAGTGTTATTTCATGAGATAAGAGCATCACTAGCAGGACTGAAGGATCCACAGGTAATGGATCAGTTCAAAGCCTTCATGAATCTAGGACAAGTTGTCCCTCATTCAACACCAACTACTCCTGTTGGCACCCCAAATACAGCAGGACAAGGACCTTCCACAAAAATTGGTTCACCTATCACATCATTAAACCCTCTATAGACCAACTTCGTAAATCCTGCTTCTGAACTTACTTTCATAGGTGATCTCAATCCTATCTTGCCTGAAGAGATGCCTCCCTCAGATTTATTTTTTAGCAAGAAACAAAAAATCATTGTGAAGAGGGAATATCACCAAAAGGATGGAGTTATCACTAAGAGGCAAAGACTGTTATATGAAGGGAAAGACCATGATGGTCGAGAGTTTGCAAAAGAAGTTGCAGGTTCGTTGGGGGATTTTTCCACTGCCAATCAATGGTCAGTGGAAAATTTGACTGAACAACTGCGAAAAAATGCCTCATGGTAGAAAAATTGCAAAATGATATATATACTACAGAGAAGACTTTCATAAGAAGGATGAACCAAGACTTTGAGCAAATCAGGGCTAGCCATCAACAACAAATTAAGAAGTTACAAGATAACTTTGACCTCCTCTATYGGAGTTCAAAAACTAGCCAAGGTCTGGTCACTTAGCGTGACAAGTAGATAGAGAAAGTGMAGGTTAGGTTGACCCTAACAGAGAGCACAACGATAGACATTTTGGCCTTCAAATMTCAAGCATCAGAGATAAATGAGAGGCTAGAAATTGCCCAACAAGAATTCTATCAGAAAGTAGATGYTATTCAGAAATGTTATCAGATAGTAGACCTTTCCTTGAAAGATATTCATGTCAAGGAAAAAGAGGCCTACTCAGCCCGGTCTAAGTTTCAAGAAGTTCTCATATGGATGTAGAGGGATAATGCCCCTGGTTTTCCTCTTCTCTCTCATTTCGAACAAGTAAGAGGAGAAATGGCCCTAAARTCTTGGGAAACAAATTTGGAAGAAGGAAAGAAACTTGACAGAGATATAAAAGAGGCATGTCTAGAGGCATTTTCATCATTAAATAAATAATTGATTGAGTTTGAAGGAAGTAATATCTCAGAGGATTTAGGGCATATTGAGATAAAAATGAGCCAGAAAAGCTCCAAAAGGAACAAGGAAGCTACTCAGGTGGCCATCCAAGAGATGAGCCAGATTGATTTTATTAAAATCAATGAATGGTTGGTTAACCCAAGTTCACAACACCAGGTTACAGTCCAAGAGGCAAACAAGATCCAATAAAATATGCCCAAATACAGAAGAAGATGTTTTCCTTTGAATTAAATGAAAGGATTGAGCCTTCTAGGTTTGTGGTAGCACTGATGGATAAATGCACCCAATGCATTGAACAAGGAAAACAAAGTGTGGTTGGGTGTTGGCACAGGGGAATACCTAGGGTTCAATGCTACAACAATGCACCAACAAAACCCTAACTACCGGCCCTTTCAACAACACCTGCGAAGTAGATGAAGTTTCACCCAAGGTAGAGGCAGGGGTGGTTGCAGGACTCCATGTGAAAAATCTAGGTCCTATCAAGATTTCTTACTGGGTCTGTCTTTGAACACAGATAGGCTCTAAGTTTTCACTGTCTTATGAAGTATTTTCTTGTTTTTTATAACAGCCAACAGTC
>JASDQU010363738.1:0-11663 GCA_032191745.1 Picea mariana
ATGATAAAGTGCAGCAGGGTTCCTTTTACCCACATTTGTGAGTGAAACAGGTGCTCGTCTTCTTCTGGCTTGTCTAGTTCATCGGGCTAGACCTTGGTGGTAGAAATGGTGGCACTAGGTTCTGCATCAATGATCCGTCTCCCCCTTTCTGGTTCTAACTCAAAGTCGGAACCTGCATCTGATTCAAAGGCTTTCACCTCAACCACTAGTGATTTCTTGGAGTGGCAATCAGCAGTGTTATGCCAGAGGCTCTTATGGAAGTCGCACCACTTCCCAATATCTTTCTTTGTCTTTTTGGTGTCCTTCTTTGATTGCGGCTTAGATTGGTTGTCCTAAGCTTATCTGTCTTTGCTATGTCCTTTTTTCTATAGGTTGGGGCTTCCCTTTACTTACTTCTGATGTGAGGGGTTTCGAGGCCCAAATTGTCGCGTCTTTTGTTTAACCTTTTGCTCGATTTTGATGGCATATCGATAGGCTGCACCCAAGGATAAGATGTCCAAAAACTCCATTTTGGCATGGATGTATCTATGCAAACCAACGCGATACTTGAGCACCAGATGTTGCTCAGAATCTTGGATACCCAGCTTGGTGCGCAAGGTATGGAAGATATTTGTGAACTTAGGCACTGCTTGGTCTCTTTCATGCTACAGTGTGGTCCATTTTGTATACATGTCATCATAACTTCCAACAGGGTAGTATTGTTCCTTGATAGCATCCCTAAAGGACTCCTAGGTGACCATGACTGTAAATAATGAGGGTTCCATTATTTCCTTTTTCTCACAGAAATTCTCCCACCAATCGTTGACATGGGGAATGGCTTTGAGGAGTGCAAACGTAATCTTTTCTTTGTTCGAAAAGTTATGGATAGAAAAATAGCCTTCTAGCAAATTCAACAATTTGTATATATCAGTTGCATCTATCTGACCTTCAAATATGGGAATATCAAAGTTGATTTGTACCTTGAAGGGGGCGGTGCCTCTGTTTGAGGAAGATGCGTCACTTGTTGGTAGTCGTCGAAGGATTTGCACAAAACTATCCATCATTTCATTCCTCTGTTGCATGAAGGCTACCTCGAATAACATTTTGAAAGGATCTCATGTCTCGTCGTCTTTATTTTCTCCCGTCGTGAGAGGTCACTTGGGCGTGTGAGAGCTTTTGTCCTCGAGAGAAAAAGCTTGAGACCCAATTCTTTGTACCCTGACCTCGTTGGGGACATCCATTAAGAACGACAAGGAGCATACAGCTCTAATACCATTGATCCGGATTTTATGAGTAGAACGAAAATGAATACATATTATTATTATTCTTAACACAGAGACACAAGAATATCATAGATACAGTAAATTTTTGTTCTAAGGCATTTACGACCATTGTTTTGATCAGAAAGTTCTTTCGGGTTTATCGCATAGGTTTTTTGATTCTCGACGTTTCGGACAAAACGTTTTCCTGATGATGGACCACACTAGTTTGGTCCGAAACGTCGAGAATAAAAAAACCTATGCGATAAATCCGAAAGAACTTTCTGATCAGATACAATAAAACTGGTTTCTATTCAATAAGAAAATGTGTTGAAACTGTAAAATGCAATGGGAAACAAGCTTGCTAGAATGGTGGCGGCTTATCTCTGAGAAGAGATGTGATGGTTGCGCTCATTCGCCAAAAGATGGTTACAATGAGGCTCTCCAAGACTTTTTACAATAAGCATGAATTCCAAAACCCTAGACATCCAAAAATCTAACCCTAGGAGAGATGAAGCGCCAAAAGTCATGTGGGCCCCGTTGGAGTAAGCTAGTATATCAACTTCCTGGGGTCGTAACTTTTTCATATGATATTCGTTTTAGGTGCACGATGGCCCATTAAAAAGGTCTATCCGAGGACTACACATGTTTCTGTAAAACTTTGACTCCATCTATATTTGAATTGTGGTGAGCCCTAAAAACGTTGTTTAGGGCCTCAAAATGGCCCCAGAAGTGAGGGACCCGAAAACTGGGAAAAAACTGCCAAACTGGAAAATTGCCAAAATGAGCTAGTTGGAATAGGTGGGAGGCCATCGACATCCATTTGGATCATTCACCTTGTGACCAGTCAATGCTATAAGTAAACCGTCATGAGGGAGATAGAAAAATCATCTATCAATCATTTTGTCTATCAATACATTTATTCAGAATAACTATATCTACAATTTAATAACAGATTTACTGTTACAGTGGTATCATAGCAATTCCTTGGCAATTTTGGGTTAAAAATCGTCATTTGTACACAATCCATCTATTGTCAAATTCAGGTCTATACCTGCTCACCATACACTATCATTCAAGATTGTCATTTGTACCTTTGTACATGTCTGTTGCAGCCACAGTACATTGATTATGTTGCATTTGTGCACTGTCGTCGTCATATGATCTGCCCATTCCAATCGTCGTACATCCCACCTATCCCAGCCTCCGTACATCCTACATGTCCCAACTGTCGTACATCCCGCTTATCCCAGTCGATTGTTGTTTATCTATCCCTACCTTACACGACCCATTCTTTTGTCCGTACAGTCCCATTCACCATTAGTAATTCCCATTCATGTCTTTCCAAAAAAAAAAACATGTCCCTTAGTATCTCATTAAACTTGATTTACTTTACCAAATTATTTTACAAATATTAATAAAGTTGCTTTATCTTAATAAAGTCACTTTATTTTATAAAGTCACCTTATCATATAAAGTCATTTATCACTTATTACTTTATTTTTATTTTTTCTGAAGGTGATCTAGTTCTCCTTTATGAACAAGATCGTGATTTACTAGGGGATGGTAAATTCGAGCCCATGTGGCAGGGTCCTTATATTGTGAAAAGAGTGTTGGAGAAAGGGGCTTATGAACTGGTAGATTATGATGGAATCCTTTTGAGTGAACCCAGAAATGAGCTTTACTTAAAGAAGTATTATGCTTACAACATGTTTTGCATGAGTGCTGAGTATTTTTAGTGTATCATACTCTTGTGTGTTTTTTTTTTTTTGGTTCCACTTTTCGACTGCTTACCTTGCATTGTGCTTGGTTTCCATATGTCGATGTCTTCGTTACCCTATATTGGCTTCATTGATGGCTCTAGTCGCAGTACTCAAAACTTCACATCTGTTGCTTGGGAAATCTATGCACCTACAGATGAATTGATTAGTCTACATGGTGTTTGTCTTGGTTGTGCAACTAATAATATCGCGAAATACAATGCATTTATCGAGTTGTTAACTGACGTCGTTTCACTTGGAATCCATCATCTTATTATACAGCTTGATTCATAGTTAGTAGTACTATAGTTGAGTAACATTTATTCCATCCGAAGTCCTACTTTGTTAAGGGTATATTTACAAATTCGCCTCTTGGAATGACATTTTGATTACATAGAATATCAACACATTCTGAGATGTCTAAATACATTAACAGATGCAGTGGCTAATTATGTGCTAGACATACATTTGAGACATTTATAAACCCGATCACACTTTTTACAAAAACAAGTAAGTTGGTAGGAACTTTATATTTATAACAATAAAAGTTTACAAAAAGTATATGTCCGAAGACCAAAATATCAAAAATGTAAAGCTCATGGCTTCATGTACAAAAAACATCAAGGATGTTGCTTGTTGAAACAAGCAACTGCCCGTGCTACTCTACAGATAAGTCGACAGATAGATGCAGATACGCCCACTATGTGGCGTTGATAGTGCCTAGGAAGCTCATCCACCATGGCATCAGAGACATGCATGGTTAGTCCCTCCAGGTTTTTTTCTATAAACTCGAGATCAGAGGTAGCTACCCCTGCTACAGCACCTCTCTCTTCACGCCTCTAGATGGGAGATGATACTGGCGGATGATAAGGTCCCACATTTGTATTGTTGAGTGCACTCGATTAGTAATTGGATAAATAACAAAAAAACCATTTTATATAATTAAAATATCAAAAACATTATATAAACAAAAATTTATTTCTTACCTATGTCCCCCCATTGGGACCCATCAGGAAGAGCTAGATCTAGATCCCCACGGAAATCTACCCCGACATATGCATAATCTTCCACTATGAGTAGATGATTCCTCAACCATTGGAAGAAAACATCGTCATACTTGACGATGGGAACACCACCATGTCGAGCCATAAGATCCACCCACCTCTTCATCAGTGGATCCTGTGGAACGGGTATACCCCACTCCACCTGTAGATGTAGGATATGAAATCTCTCCAGAAAGAAGGAAACCAAAATGAACCCATATCCAAATTACTTCAACCGACCGTTTTGACACTTGGTAAGTTGTTTTTTCATGCTTTTCAGGACCCCCTCACACTAGTTGAAGACTCTAGGTTCCATGCACTCTATTGCATACTGAAAATGGCTCTGCAAAGCCATATGGGGAGCTCCACTCCATTCTATGCGAGTAATGGTGTAAATGATAGTCCGCAATGGTAGATCTTGGACATCTATGATGGTTACCTTGTCATTGTGTTTTTCGGTACCTGACACACAATGGTGGAGAACATAGTAATCCATAGGTTCACCTCCACCCTTGTTGCCTGTGAGAGATACCCGTGAACCACGGAGAGACAATCCTGTCATGAAACAGATATCCTCTATATCTATTGTGAGTGTGTGGACACCCACGTGAAAGGCATGTTTGTTCACATCCCACATGTGAACCAAATACTCTAGTAACCTCAACTGGGCTCTCATACCCTCAATCTTGAAAAAATTTAGTAACCCACATTGCCTTAGAGCCATAACTATCCCTAGGTCATTCTCGGTGAAATAATCCTCTTCTTCATGCACTCGCTCACGCCACTCGAGCATCTTGACCAAGGAAAGTCTGCCAAGCAACAATAAAAGAATATTAGAAACATAGAAATTCTTTCCTGGGGGTTTTTCTAGTTAGGTTTATATTTTTAAATTTTTTGTTGTGGTCGTCACAAGGCTACACATTCACGTAGATTGACGTCGTCGCACCCTGCCTATAGGGTCACCTGCGACGATGCAAGATCATCGCAGTTCACGATATAGGGCACCTGTGACGATCTTAACGTGCAGGTAGCCCCAAAAAAATCGACCCAACACACAAATTTGACCAATTAAAACATATTTTGAAACCATGAAAAGATGAAGAAGAAGAAGATTTCCTATTTGATGGAGACCGTTCTCAAAATGATCCACCACAAGCTCCACAATCGACAGTTGAAATTCGGGGAGAAAAAGGGCTTTGGAGCACTATTTGGGTAAATTTGGAAATGAAATGGTAAAATGGTATTTTGGACTTATTTTATTGTTTTTTACAACTGTTTATTTGCAAAATTATATTATTTTTATATTTTATCCATGCCCTAAAGTCTTAACAACTTGGCAAAGTGTTGACTTTTGCAGATTAAAAGGTCTAGAGACAAGATGTTGGAACAAAGGTCCACCACTTTTTGATTTGTTTTTGCATATTTTTCTTATGTACAGTTCCTTTTAGGGTTTTTCAGGAAAAACTTCGAGCAGAGTCTTAATTCTTTCTCACGCTCGTGAAACCAAGAGAATGTAATCGAGTAGTCTTTTGTCGCTTTTCCGAACTCGCATTGGTAATATGAAAAATGAAAAACGATGGAGTATCCTTTAATCTCTTTTCAAGCTCCCTAAACATGAAAAGATGGCCGAGCGACCTTGTTCTTTTCACGCTCGTAAAAGTATTTGAAGAAAACGTCTAATGAGCGGTAGGTTATCTCTTTTTCAGTCTCATCAAACTAACTTACGAAAAAGAACCTGATAGAGTTCTCTTTAAGTGTTTTTCAGACTCTCTAAAATTGAAAAACCCCTCAGTTTTCTTTCTATGGACTCATTAAACAAACATCGAAAGACCCATATGGGATCGAACCACTTCTTCTTAGGGTTCTTTAAATACACTCTGAGGGACTCGTCCGAAGGATGATCTTACATCTACAAGCATATGTTATCCTCCTCAAACTTGTGTAAAAATAAAGAGGTACTCGCCAGAAATGGTGGGGGGAAATTGGGAAAGAAATGTGTCTCTGTATTTGTTTTAGTGGCAGGAATAGTCGCCCTTGAACATGACACCCCCTTTCATCATTGTATCTAGGTTGGGAAATCCATTTACCTCCTGTTTGACAATCCACAAGTTCATATGTTGGAGTCCTCCTTGAGTCAATGCTGCCAAGACAATTGTCGTGTCATTCATATGTTTAAGAGAAGTCCAACCTAAACAAGCCTTCTATCGAGTCGGCCATCTGCAGTTATAAATTTTCTACCATATTAGCCTTCCCTTAGTCAGTTCTGAATCACTTCATACTTTGATATACCTTAAATCTATTACATTTTTTGTTTCATTGATGGGGGATACATCAAGGCTCTCCTATGACAATTCTTTTCCTATGGACTTCAACTCATTATCCAGGAACAAGATTTATAAATCATTTAGTACCTTGGAGCCTGCATGCCTCAATGGCAGGTTTCTTTGCTTTAAATAGTGGGTTCACATCATTGACCCTTGATTGGAAGATTCCATCGAGTGTTTGACTTCAATTCATTTATTCACATTCGTTGGATTGTACTAGGGTACCTTGGGATTCATTGACATCAATGGTGATTTCCCTTGCACATGTTAACGATTTTCATTAATGATCGGTAATCAAGTGGTTTCTACCATGTTCGACTTCAACGCCTATAATCACATGGCTATATTTGTACTTAGAGACAATGGAAATGAAGACCTTGGATCTCATCATCTTGGTCCAGGGTACGATGGAGTATTCATAAGTTTGTACTGACACATAGATCCATTGGGTATGTCTCGTGACTATGTCCAAATTTGAATTCTTTTAAATCATAGATCAACAGTGTATTCCTGGTGGTTATGCTGAATCATGATGACATGGATCAAGGGTGTATGTGTAGTGGCCATGACTCACTTGGCACTTACGATTAGAGTCACTTGTAGTCTAAGCATGGGAATTCCTACATCAAAAAATGGTAGGTTATTATGCAGATGCTTGATTGTTTGCAGGTTCCCGATCAATGCGCTCTTTGTTTTCAACACACATATTCTACAAAGTATTTCAGTTGTCACGAGTTCCAGCTTCATACTTTGGGGAGAATTATGTTACACATTATTTTGGTCACCTCAGTGATCAATTGACAACATGTGTTCATGTTCCCTGAAAATATTAAAAGAGACTTTCTCCATAAGAAAAGTGATTTTCTTTCCTCTTTCAAAAACCATAACAAGGAAGGTCGTCGCACCCTGTTATATGCATTGGGTGTGACGATGCCTTATCGTCACACTCTGTTCTAAAACTGGACTACAACGTTGTCGCATGTTGCTTGTGCATAGGGTGCGACGATGCTTAAAGCATAGGAAAATTCAAATTTCATGAATGTTCTAAAAGGGAATCTTCTAGAAGATGAGGTGGCCTCTGATCGGTTTGGATCTTGCTCGCTTCTCTGATTTAGTGGGATCATCCTAATATAATCATCCATCTTTGTTTCACACTATATAAAGAGGGATCTCTCATGGAAAAGGCTAAGGTTGAATAGGCTAAGATTTGCATGGAGAGTTCTATTTCGGATTATGCTTGAGAGCTTTGCTTTAGTTCTTCAATTCAGAATATAGATATTCTTCATTCAAGGCATTGGAGCAAAGGTGTGTGTGTTGAAGCAAAGAGCCATTGAAAGGGGACCTTGCAACATCAAGGCATGGGTTGTATTCTCCATTTTCCATTTAATTTAATACAACAATACATTTCTTCCCTATAAAATCATCTCATCTTCTATTGTATAATTCATTGATATTATACATAGACTTCATTAGAATATACATATCTTTGTTTTCCCTCTTTGTTGGTTTGTGATTCTTAGACAGGTTTACCATTCTACAAACCCAAGGAATGATCTACAAGGATGACACTAGCGAGGATCAAGCGTCGTTTAAAAGGTATGTCACTTGTACCTCACTAAACTAGTTTATATGACAATTAGGTTTAAGGTGAAGTATGTATTCTATTATGTTTTGTTCTAGTTTCCTGTGGAAGTTAGGGAGATCTATTTGTGTATGCACTTACCGATTAGTCCGATAACAAAATCGGCACCTCCACTGGGGATAGGACTTCTTTTTTGGATTTTTTCCTCTTATTTGCTTTTAGCCTACCTTCTTTTGGTTAATTTCATTCTCTGAGTCTATGGGTGATCCATTTTGAATCTCTAGGTTTGAAAGTTCACTGAGAATTTTTGTCTTTCTTCCCATTTTCCTTTATTTTCAGATATCATAGCACTGTACTCTATAGACATCCAGCGATGATCCTCTGACGTCGCACTCTACTGGTTCAGACCAGTGCGTCGACGTCGCACTGTACCTTATTGGCAGCATGCGACGACCCTAGATCGTCGCATTGTGCTCCATTGCAACCTGCAACGATTCCTGTAGGAATTGTTGGAGACAACCATTTTTCTTTTCTCTGGCCAGTTTTGCCTCTATTGTCTGGGATGAAATTTCGACGCTAGTGAATGATTGATTTATAAGTTTGAATCTTGCATGTGATTGATTTTTGGAAATTGAAAGTTTTCTTTGTAAATTTTGCAAGTTTTGATTTTGGTTTTTGTCACAAGGGTATAATCTCTAGATCTTGGTCCTGACTGGTTGTTTGACAAAGAATCCTTGATTATTTGGAGTTTTGGATTGTTTTTACTTTTTGGATTGTTAATTGATTGAGAGACAATTTTTTTTTTTATATTTGACAAAAGGTTTTCTTATCATTTCATTTTTGTCTACATTATGAACTTGATTTGGTAATAGTGTTGAGAATGTGTTAATTTTCCTGGATTACGCTTTCTTTTTTTCATTGCATCTCTGATCTGATTTGATAAAGAAAGAACTGAAGTCATTCTTCTTTTTAGTAGTCTTTTACAAGAAAATTGTTGCATTCAAAATATTTCTTAAAAGAGAAAAATTGGAAAATTTAGTAGTTTTTGGAAAATTGTTGCGTTTGATTATTTGGTATCTTTTTCATTCAAAAATTGAGAAATTGTGTTTCGTAGATTTTGTATTTCAAAAGAAGACACCTTCTCCCTACTGTAATTACATTTCATCGAATTAAAAGATTTCATATCATATCTTCTTGCATTTTATTGGGTCAAGGTCACATACATCATCAGTTTCATTTTCGTTTCCCTTTTGAGTAAGCAACAGCCTTTAAAATACAGGGAGTTTTAAAATTTATTAGCAACTTTTATTTTCTATAAATTATCTACACCAACATTAGCTAGGATAGCGCTTTGGAATAGGTTGTAAGGCACACTCTCCAAAGCATCAAAACACACAATAGTATCTTGTGATAGGGATATTAAAATCCACTTGCTACATTTTGTCCTGGGAAGCCCTTCTAACACAAGGGTCAATCATGAGGTTGCATTAGGACTGGAAGAGTTACTCACCCTACTTTGTTGGTCTTAGTGTAGATATTGCGCGTATTATTGGGGGTCAGTTGAGAATAAAATCTTGGGGGACCTTCTCGAGTTAATTTCGAGCTTAGATACCCTGCCTTTGCCCGTGAATCAAATTGTTGATTCTTTCCCCAGACATGATTGTCGTAATTGGTAACCTTAGTGGTCTATCTCTTTAGGGTATTTTCACGAGGTGACTGCAGAGGGGCAAGTCTTCACAGTACATGCAATCGACATTTGCCAAACTCACTCGGGCTCCTTGGAGGGTATACCCATTATTATGTGTGGCAGCTTGCACCAGGGTGTAAGTCCGTTAAGCAGGTCGTCAACATAACTTTTCCACCCTCTTTATCCCAACCCCTTCTTCTCTTGATTTCGCGACATTGGATTTCATCACCAACTAGTGACTTCGAAATAAGAAGGTTTGTTTGTGTGTTTGATTTCTAGATTTTATTAGTGAGTGTTGTGTGTTTCTCTAGTTGGCCATAGAGTTGTTTTGCTCTTTATTTGGTGCAGCCAACATCGGCCCTCGCCGTTCACATAGAATGCAAGGACTACCTCCAGAATATCTAGAAGATTACATTCCTTTGCTTCCTAAATCACCAGAGGATTCTCCTGAAGGTCAATAATGACATAGCCTCTGAGATTGGAAGTTCAACTCCATTAGAGTCAATACTTCCCGTAAATCTTTTATTGAGTGTTGTACAAGATCCACATTTTCTCTGGATTAATTCATCGGGAGACATTATTGTTGAAGAGTATAATGAAATACCTACTAGACCTCATGCATAGTCTAGTGTAGACGATCCATTTTTTCAAAGTGAGTCATTTAGAACTCCAGTTCACACTATTGGAAATTTTGATCCTAGCACTCCTGGTCCTAGTCGTACTCTTTGGAGAACTTCTTCGGGACAAGATATTTTTGATAAACTAGGAATGAGTCATTTACGCTCGAGAGCTTCTAATCAACCTATGGAATCACATACGCCTATGACTTCTACTGCCTATAGAGTACCTTTAGATAATTTTACTAGCACAACCAATAATGTCATCACAATTTCAAACCAATTGTTGGTTGGTTATCACTCGATTCTTCCTCTCCAGCTCACTAACTCTACCATGGTCCCACAAGCTACGCTTGTTTCTGTCGAAAATGTGGTTATCACCCAATCTCCTATTGGAACACCACTTCCGCTTATATCAAATCCGTCACTTCCCCCTGGGTATAATGCTTTGAATACTTCCCTTGTTAATCCTGCCTGGACTCCATCCGGAGGGTCTAATCTTTTTGTTTCTCCTTGGTATAATTATGTTATTCATTTTGTTCCTACACCTACCCAGTTCTCTCTGGGGGGCCTTATACTCCTCCTCCACTTTTGCCTGGAGGATCTAATCGTCCTGGCCCTAGTAGCTCCAATCAAGTTGGAGGCACCAGCCATTTTGTTGTTTCTGGTTTTCAGATTCCTGTTGGAGGTCAACCTCAGGTTGGGGGCAACTTCAAATTGGGGGGAAACCTCAAGTTGGAGGCCATAACCTAGTTTATGGACAAGAATACCTAGATTACAATCTCAACTTTGGAATCTTCCTTTCCAAAGAAATCAACAACCATCTGGGAGGAAACATCCTCAAGTAATTCTTTTGTACCCCCTAATCTCAAACAACCGTATCCAGGTTCTATGAATCCTACTTGGGGTCAAAAATTTTAGTCTAATGCTCCTTTCCAAGGTAGCTTACCTAATCAACCAACTCATGTTGGCTATTCGACTCAAAATCCTCCACAACTAAATTTGTCATGACTATCTAACTATTTACAGACTGCTTATGCTCCTACTGGTATACCTACATGACTACCTCCTCAAAAATACCAGTTTCCTCAAGTGAACAGACAGTTGTCATTTCTTGCTACTTTGGATTTATCGTATCTATCTAGGATTTTGAATCATCATATTTTGCATTCTCCTTATTGGTCCATCATACCATCCAAGTTACCATCAGACATCCCTAAGTTTAATGGTTGATCGGGAGAAGACCCAAATAATCACGTCATGACTTTCCATCTTTGGTGTTCATCTAATTCATTGATGGATGACTCCATTAGATTATGACTTTTCTAACGAACTCTTATGAGTTCGGAAGCCAAATGGTATATCGAGTTACGATGAGTATTCTTTAATGACTTCAATACCTTAGCCATGGC
>JASDQU010363747.1:1544-11663 GCA_032191745.1 Picea mariana
CAAAAACTAGAAAGAAACAGGCCAAGCGTGTCATATTAATGAGAATAATGACAGTAGTACTTACAATCGTAGATGCGAATGCAACAGCTTCGTCGAGTCCTCTTCGTCTAACCGTTGCCTGAAAGATCCAAGACCTGGATGACAGCAACTTCAATTCTTCCCCCTTTCCACCATCATGGACCCTTCTTATATAGGTTGGGAGGAGCCTAACCTCTTGAGTTATGTTTAGAACTAGTTGGGAACCTTCTCTATAGATCAGGGATCTGTTGATGAGAACAAGAATTCGAGCACAACAACCTCCTAATCTCGAATGTTCCTCCCCTTATTCTTCTCAATGGGCTAACAACTGACCCAGATTAGGGAGCGTTCCTTCAGAAGGGGTCTCAGAGCGTTGTAGCGCTCCTTGGCAGGTATAGGGAAGCGCCAGTGCTCTTAAGATGAGCAGCGCTCCTCCAAAAAGTTCTGGGGAGCGTTATAACGCTCCCCAAGACATCATAGGGGAGCACCAGCGCTTCTGCAACTGCATTAGGGGAGCGTTCCCTCTCCAAACCTCAGTTTCAGAGCTCCTTTCAGGTGTCAAGATTCCTTTGATCCCAGTAAACTAGTTCTCTTCCTTCAAATGAGTCATGTGAGATGTCATAAGTGTTTTCTTAGTGTCGTTATCACGACGTCATGTCTGAACATTGTTTGTGACACTACTGATCAACTTGCGACACTTGCGAAAGCTGAAGGGAAGATGCGACACTTATGACAGTTGACAGGGACAATGCGACACTTATCCATCTGAGCAATTTCGACGTGTAACAGCTAGTATGTACTAGCTTTCCCTCTTGCACAAGCGCATCTTGAACAACATGATTCCACTATGGGGGGAAGATAGTATGTGATAGCTTTCCCTATAGCACAATCACAAGCACATCTCGAACAACATCATTCCACAATGGAGGAAATCTATCTTGTGTTAGCTTTCCCTCTTGCACAAGCACAAGTACATCTTGAACAACATCATTCCATTGTGGGGGAAAGCTAGCATGCTATGGGGGAAAGTTAGCACATGCTATCTTTCCCTCTTGCATAAGCACAAATGCATTTCAAACAACATCATCCCACTGTGAGGGAAAGTGAACTGTGCTAACTTTCCCTCTTCTACAAGCAGAGACGCATCTCAAACAACATCATTCCACCATGGGGGAAATCTAACACGTGTTGGTTTTCCTTCTTGCACAAGCACAAGCGTATCTCGAACAACATAATTCCACCATTGGAGAAAGCTAGCATGTGCTCACTTTCCCTCTTGCACAAGCACTATCACATCTCGAACAACATCATCTGACTATGGGAGAAATCTAGTGCATGCTAGCTTTCCCTCTTGCACAAGCACGAGCGCATCTAGAACAACATCATCCCCCCGTGGGGGAAAGATAGTGCGTGTTGGCTTTCCCTCTTGCACAAACATGAGCGCATCTTAAACAACATCCTCCTACTGTGGGGAAAAGCTAGTGCGTGGTAGTTTTCTCTCTTGCACAGGCAAGAGCACATATCGAACATCATCCCACTGTGGGAGAAAGCTAGTGCGTGCAAGATTTATCTCTTTCACAAGCAAGAGCGCATCTCGAACAACATCATCCCAACATGGGGGAAAGCTAGCGTGTGTTGGCTTTCCCTCTTGCACAAGTAGGAGTGTATCTCAAACAACATCATCCCATCATGGGGGAAAGCTAGCGCCTGCCAACTTTCCCTCCTGCACAAACAGGAGTGCATCTCAAACAACATCGTCCCACCATGGGGGAAAGCTAGCATGCGTCGGTGTTCCCTCTTGCACAATAAGGAGTGTATCTCCAACAACATCACCCCATCTTGGGTGAAATTTAGTGCATGTCAACTTTCCCACCTGCATAAGCAAGAGCGCATCTTGAACAATATCATCCCATCATGGGAAAAGGCTAGCATGTGCTAGCTTTCCCTCTTGCAGAAGCACGAACTTATTTCAAACAACATCATCCCACCGTGGGGGGAAGCTAACACATACTAGCGTTCCCTTCTGCAAAAGCACGAGCACATCTCGAACAACATCATCCCACCATGGGGGAAAGCTAGCGCATGTTAGTTTTCCCTATTGCATAAGCACAAGCACATTTTGAATAACATCATCCCATCATGGGAGAAAGCTAGCATTCCCTCCTACACAAGCACAATCGCATTTCGAACAACATCATACCACTATGGGGGAAAGCTAGTGCCCTCTTTCACAAGCACAAGCTCATCTCAAACAACATCATCCCACCCTGGGGGGAAGCTATAGTGTGATAGTTTTCCCTCCTACACAAGAACAATAACATCTTGAACAACATCATCCCATCGTGGGAGAAAGTTAGTGTGTACTAGCTTTCCCTCTTGTACAGGCACGAGCGCATCTCAAACAACATCATCCCACCATCGAGGAAAGATAGCACATGCTAGATTTCCCTCCTACACAAGAATGAGCGCATCTCAAACAACATCATTTCACCATGGGGGAAAGGTAGTGTGTGTTAGATTTCTCTCTTACATAAGCACGAGTTCATCTTGAACAACATCATCCATAGGCACGAGCTCATCTCAAACAAGATCATCCCACCATAGAGGAAAACTAGTGCATATTAGCTTTCCCTCTTGCACAAGCACGAGCTCATGTTGAGCAACATCATCCCACTGTGGGGGGAAGATAGTGCGTGATAGATTTCCCTCTTACACAAGCACGAGCTCATCTCAGAAAACATCCCACCATGGGGGAAATCTAGCGCATGCTAACTTTCCCTATTACATAAACATGAGCGCATCTCGGACAACATCATCCTACTAGGGGGGAAAGATAGTGCATGTTATTTTTCCCTCTTGCACAAGCACGATCACATCTCAGACAACATCATTGCACCATGGGGGAAATATAGAGCATGCAATTTTTCCCTCTTACACAAACACGAGCGTATCTCAGACAAGATCGTTCCACCCTGGGGGAAAGCTAACATGTGCCATCTTTCCCTCTTGCACAAGCACAAGCGCATCGCAGACACTTTTCCTCTTCCACAAGCATGAGCACATCTCAAACAACATCATTTCACTGTGAGAGCAAGCTAGTGTGTGCTAGATTTCCCTTTTGCACAAGCACGAGCGCATCTCAGACAACATCATTCGATCATGGGGGCAAGATAGTGCGTGCTAGATCTCCCTCTTGCACAAGCATGAGCGCCTCTCGTAAAACATTATTCCATCAAGGGGGGAATCTAGCATGTGCTAGATTTCCCCCACTATGGAATGATGTTGTCAGATATATGCTCGTGCTTGTGCAAGAGGGAAATCTAGCAAGTGATAGCTTTCCATCTTGCTCAAGCACAAGCACATCTTAGACAACATCATTCCACCGTGGGGGAAATCTAGTGCGTGCTAGCTTTCCCTCATGCACAAGCATGAGCACATCTTGGACAACATCATTCCATCACAGGGGAAATCTAGCAAGTGCTCATTTTCCCTCTTGCACAAGCATGAGTGCATCTTCGAAAATGTCATTCCATTGTGGGGGAAAACTAGTGTGTGCTATATTCCCCTCTTGTACAAGCACAAGCACATCTCGGACAACATCATTCCACTGTGGGGGAAATCTATCACATTCTATCTTTCCCACTTGCACAAGCATGAGCACATCTTAGACAATATCATTTTATCGTGGAGCAAAGCTAGCATGAGCTAGATTTCCTTCATGCAAAAATAAGTGCATCTCGAACATCTTCATTCTATCGTGAGGGAAACCTAGCGTGTAACATCATTCCACGATGGAGGAAATCTAATGCATGTTGGCTTTCCCTCTTGCACAAGAACAAGCTTATCTTGAGCATCATCCCACCATAAGGGAAAGTTAGCCTATTCTAGCTTTCCCTCTTGCACAAGCACAAACACATCTTGACCAACATCATTCCACCGTGCATGAAAAATAGTGTGTGCTAGCTTTCTCTCTTGCACAAAAACAAGCGCATCTCGAGCAACATCATTCCACCATGGGGGAAAGATATTGCATGCTATCTTTCCATCTTGTAAAAGCACAAACGCATCTCGAACATCAATCCAACATGGGGAAAAACTAGCGTGTACTAGCTTTCCCTCTTGCACAAACATAAGCACATCTTAAACAACATCATTCTAGCATGGAGGAAATCTTTCCCATGCTAGCCTTCCCTCTTTCATAAGCACAAGCACATCTCGAACAACACCATTCCATTGTGGAGGAAATCTAGTGTATGCTAGTGTTCCCTCCTCCACAAGCACAAATTTATCTTGAACAACACCATTCCACCATGGAGGAAAGCTAGTGCTTTCTAGTTTTCCCTCTTGCATAATCACAAGTGCATCTCGAACGTGATTCCACCATGGAAGAAAGCTACTACATGCAAGTTTTCCCTCTTGCAAAGCACAAGCACATATCAAACAACATCATTCCACCATGGGGGAAAACTAGCGCATGATAGCATTCCCTCTTACACAAGCACAACAACACCTCGAACAACATCATTCCACCATGGGGGAAGACTAGAATGAGCTAGTTTTCCTTGTTGCACAAGCACAAGCACATCTCGAACAACATCACCACAAAGTGGGGGAAATCTAATGCATGTTAGCTTTCCCTCTTGCAAAAACACCAATGCATTTTGAACAACATCATTTTGTCATGGGGGAAAGCTAGCGTGTGCTAGTTTCTCCTTTTGCACAAGCACAAGCACATCTCAAACAACATCATTCCACCATAAGGGAAAGCTAGCACAACTAGCAAGTGCTAGCTTTCCCTCTTGCACAAGCACAATCGCAAGCGCAATTTGAACAACATCATTCCATCATTGGAGAAAGCTAGTGTGTGCTAGTTTTCCATCTAACATAAGCACAAGTGCAAGCACATCTCGAACAACATCATTTCACCATGGAGTAATGCTAGTGTGTGCTAGCTTTCCCTCTTGCACAAGAACAAGCGCATCTCAAATATCATCCTCTTCAACAAGTACAAAAACATCGCAAACAACATCATTCCACCTTGGGGGAAGCTGGCGCGTCCTGCTATCTCTCTTGCACAAGCACAAATGCATCTCGAAAAACATCATTACGTTTTGGGGAAAGCTAGCGCATGCTATATTTTCGTCTTTCAAAAGCACAAACGCATCTTGAACAACAACATTCCACCATGGGGGAAAGCTAGCATGTGCTACCTTTCCCTCTTGCACAAACACAAGCGCATCTCAAACATGATTTTAGCGTGGAGGAAAGCTTGCACATGCTAGCCTTCCCTCTTGCATAAGCACAAGTGCGTCTCAAACAACATCATTCCACCATGGAGGAAAGCTAGTGCATGTTATCTTTCCCTCTTGCACAAGCACAAATGCATCTTGAACAACATCATTCCACCATGGGGAAAATTTAGCACGTGCTAGTTTTCCCGTTTGCACAAGCACAAGCGCATCTTGAACAACNCCATGGGGAAAATTTAGCACGTGCTAGTTTTCCCGTTTGCATAAGCACAAGCGCATCTTGAACAACATCATTCCACTGTGAGAAAAATATAGTGCATTCTAGTTTTCCCTCTTGCAGAAGCATAACCACATCTCAAACAAAATCATTCCATTGTGGGGGACAACTAGCACATGCTAGCTTTCTCTCTTGCACAGGCAGTGGTGCATCTCAAACATCATTCCACCATGGGGAAAATCTAGTGTGTGCTAGTTTTCCCCTTTGCACAAGCATAATATCATATTGAACAACATCATTCAATGTGGGGGAAAGCTAGCATGTGCTAGCTTTCCCTCTTGCACAAGCACATCTCAAACAACATCATTCCACCATGGTGGGAAGCTAGCGCATACTCGTTTTCTCTATAGCACAAGCACATCTAGAACATCACTCCATCGTGGGGGAAATCTAGCTGCACAAGCACAAGTGCATCTTGAATAACATCATTCCACCATGGAGGAAAGGTAGCATGTGCTAGCTTTCCCTCTTGCACAAGCACAAACGCATCTTAGACAACATCATTCCACTGTGGGGAAAAACGAGAATGTGCTAGCTTTCCTTCTTCCATAAGCACAAACCCATCTCGAACAACATCATTCCACCGTGGGGAGAACTAGCGGATGTTGGATTTCACTCTTGCAAAAGAACAAGCGCATCTTTAACAACATCATTCAACTGTGGTAGAAAGCTAGTGTGTGCACTCTTTCCCTCTTGCACAAGCACAAACGCATCTCGAACAAGATCATCTCACAATGGGGGAAAGCTAGTTGGATTTCCCTCTTGCACAAGCACAAGCACATCTCGAACAACATCTTTCCATTATGGGGGAAAGTTGGCGTGTGCTAGCCTTCCCTCTTGCACAAGCAAGAGTGCATCTTGAACATCATCTCACCATGGAAAAAAGCTAGCTCCTATTAGCTTTCCCTCTTACACAAGCAGGAAGGCATCTCGAACAACACCATCCCACTGTGGGGGAAAGCTAGTGCGTGCTAGCTTTCCCTTTTGCACAAGCAAGAGCGCATCTCGAACAACATTATCGCACCATGGGGTAAAGATGGTGCTAGATTTCCCTCTTGCTAAAGAAGGAGCACATCTCGAACAACATCATCCCACTATGGGGGAAAGCTGGTGCGTATTAACTTTTCCTCTTGCAAAAGAAGGAGTGCATCTTGAACAACATCATCCCACCATGAGGGAAAGCTAGTGTATGGTAGCTTTCGCTCCTGCATAAGAACGATCACATCTCAAACATCATCCCACTACAAGGGAAAGCTAGCATGTGCTAGCTTTCCCTCCTGCACAAGCACGAGTGCATCTCGAACAACATCGTCCCACTTTGGGGAAAAGCTAGTGCGTGTGTTGGATAGCTTTCCTTCCTGCGCAAGCACGATCGCATCTTGAACAACATGATCCCACCATAGAGGAAAGCTAGTGTGTGCTATCTTTCCCTATAACACAAGCACAAACGCATCTCAAACAACATCATTCCACCATGGGGGAAAGCTATCACATGCTAGCTTTCAGTCTTCCATAAGCACAAGCGCATCTCTAAGAACATCATTCCATCGTGGGGAAAGCTAGCGCATGCTAGATTTCCCCCTTGCACAATCACAAACGCATCTTAAAGAACATCATTCCACTATGGGGGAAAGCAAGTGCATGCTAGTTTTCCCTCTTCCATAAGCACAAACCCATTTCGAACAACATCATTCCACCATGAGGGAAAACTAGCACGTGTTGGATTCCTCTTGCAAAAGCACAAGCGCATCTTGATCAACATCATTCCACCGTGGGAGAAAGCTATAACCTGCACGCTTTCCCTCTTGCACAAGCACGATCGCATCTCGAACAGCATCATCCCACCTTGGGGGAAATCTAGTCGGTGCTAGCTTTACCTCTTGCGCAAGCACGAGCACATCTCGAACAACATCATCTCACTAAGGGAAAGCTAGTGCGTGCTATCTTTCCCTCTTGCACAAGTAGGAGCACATCTTGAACATCATCCCATCGTGCGAGAAAGCTAGTGCGTGCTAGCTTTCAATCTTACACAAGCAGGAGCGCATCTCGAATAAAATCATCCCACCATGGGGGAAAGTTAGCGCGTGCTAGCTTTCTCTTTTGCACAAGAAAGAGCACATCTCAAACAAAATCATCCCACCATGGGGGAAAGCTTGCGCTTGCTAAGTTTTCCTCGTCCCCAAGTAGGAGCACATCTCAAACAACATGATACCACCGTGGAGGAAAGCTAGCATGTGTTAGCTTTCTCTCCTGCACAAGCACGAGTGCATCTCATACAAAAACATCCCAATGTGGGTGAAAGCTTGTGCATGCTCGATTTCCCTCCTACACAAGCACGTGTGCATCTTGAACAAAATCATCCCACTATGGGAGAAAGCTAGAGTGTTGTAGCTTTCCCTCCTGCACAAGAATGAGCGCATCTTGAACATCATCCCACCATGGAGGAAAGTTAGCGCGTGCTAGCTTTTCCTCTTGCACAAGAACGATCACATCTCAAACAACATCATCCCACCATGGGGGAAATCTAGCTCGTGTTAGTTTATAATCTTGCACAAGCACGAGCTCATCTCAAACAACATCATCCACAAGAACGAGCTCATCTCAAACAACATCATCCCACCATCAGGGAAAGCTAGCACGTGTTATCTTTTCCTCTTGCACAAGAACAAATTCATCTCAAAAAACATCATCCCACCATGGAGGAAAGCTAGCGTGTGCTCTCTTTCCCTCTTGCACAAGCATGATCTCATCTTGGACAAACATCATCCCACTGTGGGGGAAAGCTAACGCATGCTAGCTTTCCCTCTCACACAAGCACGAGTGCATATTGGACAACATCATCCCACCAAGGGGAAAGATAATGTGTGCTAGCTTTACCTCTTGCACAAACATGAATGTATCTTGAACAACATCATTCCACTGTGGGGAAAAGCTAGTGTGGGCTATCTTTTCCTCTTACAGAAGCATGAACACATTTCAGACAATATCATTCCACCGTGGGGGAAAGCTAGCATGTGCTAGCATGCTAGCTTTCCCTCTTTCATAAGCACGAGTGCATATTGAACAACATCATTCCACAGTGGGGGAAAGCTAGTGCGTGATAGCTTTCCCTCTTGCACAAGTGCGAGGGCATCTCGAACAACATCATTCCACCATTGGAGAAATCTAGCGCATGCTAGGTTTCCCTCTTGGACAAGCACAAGTGCATCTCAAACAACATAATTCTATCATGGGAAAGCTAACGCGTTCTAGCTTTCCCTCTTACACAAGCACGAGGACATCTCGGACAACATCTTTCCACCATGGGGCATGCTACCTTTCCCTCTTGCATCAGCATGAGCCCATCTTAGACAACATCATTCCACTGTGGGGGAAAGCTAGTTCATAACATCATTCCACCGTGGGGGTCCACTAGTTTTCCCTCTTGCATAAGCACGAGCGCATCTTGGACAACATCATTCCACTGTGGAGAAACTGTAGCATGTAACATCATTGCACCGTGGCAGAAATCTTGCATGTGTTAGCTTTCCCTCTTGCACAAGCACAAGCACATCTCGAAGAACATCATTTCATAATGGGGGAAAACTAGCACGTGCTATATTTCCCTCTTGCAAAAGAACAAGCGCATCTCAGACAACATCATTCCACTGTGGGGGAAAGATAGCATGTCTAGGTTTCCCTCTTCCACAAGCATGAGTGCATCTTGGACAACATCATTCCACCATGGGAGAAAGCCAACTTTCTTCAGAAGCAGAGAAGCCCGATATTATACAAGACTCCTCGAAAACTAAAAAAGGAGCTCAAGCCATACCTATAACACTGTTATCTCATTCACCTTGGTAGTTCACAGTTCATTGTTACCTTATTCATAGTTCCCAAGGCATCTTCATCTATCTCGAGGCAATTCATGGTTCCCGAGGCATTGGTCAAAATAGTTTTGGGCTGCTTCTTCATGCTTTGGGCTTCTCCTGTCATGCCACATCCTAGTTTCTTGAGTGCTCACCTTGTTAACCATTTGGAGGCATGTGTCATTTGATTTGATGGGGCGTCCACCTTGGAGGATGCATTACCTAGTCATGAAGACTTCTTTTTTGGCACATGTGGACCTACTTGATTGCCCCTTGACTTGGGGTGAATGATAGCATGATTTAAGGAGGGTTGTATCACACCTTAAACACCTCACACATGACTTCTTGGAGCTGATCTTGAGGGGTTTTCTCATGATTTGTAGGGGGTTTGACATTGGAGCCTGTACGTCCACCTTGAAGGAGACTTGGGAGTCTTTCATTTCACATTTTGTGGAGAATGGTTGAGGATCCACCTACTTGGAGGCGAGGCTATACATTAGACATTTGACTCACCTTCTTCTCTTGTTGATGGAGACATCCCTCTTTCATGGGGCTTTTCATTTAGATTATTGTACACGTGGTTTGACCACCCCATCTTTTATGTATTTTATACTAGATAGTTGGAGGAGAATAATATCTTATGGCTCTCTAGGATAGATCTAAAGATCTCACATGAGATATTGATATTTTAATGTAAAGCAAAAGCATGCTACACATAATTCGCATG
>JASDQU010363749.1:0-11663 GCA_032191745.1 Picea mariana
TTCAGTTCACTTCAGCAAGTATAGATAGAATGATTTCCTTACTACAACACTAAGTGCTTTTGGAATTGAGCATATACAGTGCGTGGCTATCTTTGAAACAAAAGACTTCCCTGGGTTGATAATTTATGTTTCACTTGGTTGTTTGAAATTAATTAAGCAATTATAGTGACCAACAATACCTTCTTTGATTCATCCATGAAGGTGTCTCCCTTTTGAACTCGTTTTGAGGACTATGAATAGCTTCTGGATGTCTTCCATGATCAGATCTTCTAAAGTTTGTCGTGTTGCTTTTATTTCTTGAATGTCTAGAAACTGAGTCATACTTGCTTTTACTTTTTTCAAATGAAGAAGTTGTTTCAGACCTATCTTCATCCTTTACAACTAAAGGAAATGTGTCAGACCTATTTTCACCTTTTACAAATGAAGGACCTGCATCCGATTTCTTAGGGATACTGATCTTTTCCTTATTGTATCCAAGTCCATATTTTTCACTTGATGATCTATGACTATCCAGGATCTCATCCAGGGTCATGGAGTTGATAAAGAACTTGTTTTGGGTGTCTAACTTCTGAACCTTCTTTATAAGATTCACAACTTCTACTTCAAGCTCGTGACAAGATTCTTCCTTTTTGTCAAACTGGTTCCTTTCTACATCTTCGCTCCTTTTGGATTCTTCAAGTTGGATTTTAATATTGACATAGTTTTCCCTTAGTTCCTTTAGATCTACAGTGTTTTTGTTTGAGACATCATCTTCCTTCTTTTATTATTTTGCTTGACTGATTTCATTTTTCAGTCTGTTGATTTTCTCTTCATTTTCTTCTGTTAGACCAACAACTTTTGTTTTCAATCTTTTGATCTCATCTTCTTTGTTTTCTAAATTAATATTTTTCTCAGATATGATTTCTTTATTGTATTTGAGCTTTTCTTTTATTTCCAGGATATGCTTCTGATTCCAAGCTCATCATTTTCCTTCTCCTTTTCTTTTACTTGATTAATTTATTTATTCAGATTCTCGATCTCCACTTCTTTCTCTTCTAACTGATTGTACTATTCACATATTATCTTATCACAGTCCTTGAGAATTTCCTTTATTTTCAAGACATGTTTTTTATTCTTTTCAAGGAATTCTTTGAGTGTAGTCATGAAGATAGCTATAGTATGATTCATTATGGTGATAGAGGTATTCATGGAAACTCCAATCAACCTTCTCTTTGGCATTTGATAGTTCTTCTTCTTCTTCTTCCATCGAATAAATGGTAATAGAACATTTTTTTATTGTATTTGAGTCTTTTTCTTTAGTTGCAGAGGAGGATTTAATATCACTGCTATTGCAATCAAAATATTGCGGGGAGTCCTTACTTTTATTGATGGTTGAGTCTTCATCTTCATCCTTGATAGGAATGTCTTCTGTGTCTTTATTTTTTATTTGATACATATTTTCTAACTTCAGACATAAGTCCTTGGCAGATGTGCATAGTCCTACTCTTGTCTTGACTGTATCTGATAATCCATTGAGAAGAATCTTCAATGCCACTTAATTGTTCTTCGTTGCTCTTCTTTGGATTGTAATTTTGGATAGATTATTTGATGTATTTAAGTCCCAGGGCTTGCTTACTACTGAATTCCAAAACTCAGATCCTTTTGACTTCAAAAATTGTTTCATATTTTCTCTCCATGAGAAATAATCTATTCCATTGAATAAAGGAGCTTCAATTGCAGAGAGAGCCATGTGTCCACCCATTTCTTCAGAATTTTCCTTCCAGTGTTTTTAAACTGCGTTTGAAGGAACCTTCCTTTGATACCAATTGAAGAACACATGAACCACACTAAGAGGGGGGGGGTGAATTAGTGTGTGAATTATTTTAATAATTTATTTTCACAAGTTACCAGTTAAAACATAATTGAACAGATTAAGAACAATCACATCATTATTATAATGAACACAAAGAACCAAATGTTTGTATAAGATTTGTATAATTGATATGAACATAAATATGAATATATTTGATCGAGGATTTTCCTTTTACCACCAACTAAAGTTTTCAGCACCAACTGAAATAAGGAGCACCAACCCCTCGGAGAACACCAACTCTCTGCCAAGACCCATCTTGGTGCAAGATTCAGCTTGTTGAAGTCCCAGCTTGTTGATAGAACCCAATCTATCCAACTAGACTCTATTCAAATCCCGTAGTAGTGATCCATTATAGAATCAATGATCAAAGATATACTTTAAGACATCATCACCACATTTCATCTTCTCTGTTATTCACATTTTCTTTCCTCTTATATCTTCTTGGAATCTACTTCAACTTATTTAACTTTTGTTTTGAACTGCATTTTATCTTCTCTCTGTTATTCACATTTATTTTCCTTTGATGTCTTCTTGGAATTTGCTTCAACTTTTTATCTTCTATTCTGGACTCTAGAGACACTTTCTTCTCACCACTTTTTCTCGTTTATATAATCTTCAAACTGGTGTGAAGTTTAAAACAACATGTCCCTTTATTTGAAACATTGTACCTTTTCATTTAAAATGATAATCTAAACTTTAATTAATATCATTTTTCTTTTTATTCTTTATTCATATTTTCATGATTTATTCTCTTTTAATCATGACTTTGTATTAGTTCATTTTTGTCATAAATTGATCACAGTCATGGATCAATTTAATCATTTATACTCAATGCCTAATCTCTATTATATTTACAGACACTAGATTTCGTGAAGGCGCTTCCTTCAAAACATCACATATGACTGTGTGTTACATAACCACGGGCTTTACCAATTATAGCGACATGTTATAATTTTCTTTTAATATTCTTATAGCATATGACCAATGACAGTGACCGAATGCTAATATTGAACAAGTGCTTGTGCACTTTACCAAATCAACGGTCATGATTCAATCTCCCGATGAGATGGGCGGTTGACATGATTTCGGTACTTTTCCCTTCGAGTTATCATGAATTCCAATATTACAAAACTCACGATCACGAAATCGTTGAAACAATTGGACGGTTCATATTACCCACTAATATGGACGGTTGTCAGGATTTCAATGCTTTTCCCATTAAGTCTTCATGACTTACTACATTGCAAAATTCTCGATTATGATATCGCCGATACAATCAGACAATTCACGTTTATCTCATGGAGATACATCAACAGTCCACGTTAAAGCTTAATCTGATCCCTTCTTTCCTTAATTGAACCACTGTGTCTTAATCAGGCATTGATATGTGTGGCTACCAAGATTTCATTGTTTTTGAATTCGAATCTTCGTGGCCTCCAATAGTCCCTTTCGAAGTTTCAACGTTCGGGACTTCGTGATGTTGGATTTTTTGCTTACAATGAAAAACTCTCAAAGTGGTAACTCTCGATACTATGGATCATCTGATGCATGTCCCTTTTGGAGTTTCAACATTTGAGACTTCTGGACTATAGAGTATTTTCTTAGTGGTGAAATATCCCGAAGTGGGACTCCCGAAGTAACGTAAACTCTTATGTCACTTGATGATGTGTCACCAAACTATTGGCTACCACATGTCATATATATTTGTGATTTTTACGTACCTGAAATCCTGTATCAACTTGACACTTGTCAGTGTCTTATTGTGCCACGTGTCCTTAGCTGACGTGGTCTGCTGAGTCATTTTTCCTTGGTTCAAATCCAACAGCCCTCCAACGCTTTGAAGATCCGACGACCCATGATTCTTTCGTGACTTCTCGTTTCGCTATTTGGAAAGTTAGCACTTCTAGTTTTTGACTTTCCAGTCAGCGAAGTGTTGAACCAATGCCATGTGTCCTCTAGCTCAATGAACATGATTTGTTCTCGATCCAATGGTTTGGATTGGACCATGAATTTGTGTTTCAGTATTTCAAGAAGCATGCTCCATTCTCTCAACTTGCAATCTCCAAATTCTTAAAATCCGGTATGCCACTCTTGTCAGAACGACGATCCACATCGCTGCTCCTAATCAATGGTCCTTATCTTATCGTGATTTTGTGTTTTGGTATTTCAAAGGTTAGAGCACCTCCCTTCTTTTGAATCATGATTTCCCAATATCCACTTACGTTGGATCAACATTCCACGACCCTCCATGATCCAATGGTCCAGATCAAATCACGATTTCACATTTTGTGAGTTCATGCAACACTGTCTTTGAATTTCCTGATCTGCAAGTTAGCAAAATTACAATCACTTTCCACATGTCCTCTTGATCCAATGGATCAGATCATTTTGCTGCTTTAGAGTGTTAACTAACTCCTATCCTTATCCTCCTTGGATCTCCACTGGATCCGATGACTGACGGGTATTCTTGAAGCAGATCAACGGTCACGATATTTCAATGGTCCTTAAGCCCACGGTCACTTAAATGACCGATCTGCATTTTATCAGACGATCAACATGGTCAAAATATTTGATTGGACGACTGTTGAGCTTCTCATTCTGATCAAACGACTACTGAAGTTTCTTCACTCTGATTGGACAACTATTGAGGCTCTTCATTCACTAACTCTCATGGGATTTAATATAGTCAGTCGCTAGTTCTCCTAAGCTTGGATCTCTACGTTTGCTAACCCTCCTGATATTTTATCATAGGATTGTTGATCCTATCGTGATAAAAAATAATCATGAATTTATTTTGCAACCTGATATACTGTGCAATGCGCTCTTCCTTTCGAGATTTGGTCTTCATACTGCTCACTCGCTTTGTTTTCTCCTCCTCCTGAGCTTTCACTTTTCCTTCTCTACATAATGTATGACATCTTCTGCTGACTGATATACTATTGACATCAATGAAAATCTTATCTGTCATTTAACAATAGATCATCTGATCAACTGTCAACATCAATGATTGTTGACATCAATTACAATATTTACAACACTTCCTAAAGGGAAATCCCAGCGAGGTAGAAAAAATCTCGTCTATGCCATATACAATTTGGAATGGTGACATGGAGATGGATTTCTTGGTAGTGACCTTGTCTACCCACAACGTGTAAATAAGCTTCTTATTCCAGGCCTTCTTGTTGTCTTGTAGGAGTCCTTTAATGATTCTAGTCAAGATTTTATTCGATGATTCTACTAACCCATTACCCCGTGGGTAATATGTTGTAGAATGTCCCAGGGTTATATTATAGTCCTCGCAAAACTTCTCCATTTTTTTGGATTTAAATGTGTCATCTTTATCTATGATTATCTTGATACGGTACCCAAACCTAAACAAGATGTTAGTCTCCAGAAGATGAATGATGACCGTGTCTGTATCTTGCTTCATTGGAACTGCTTTGATCCATTTCGTGAAGTAATCAGTGGTTGTAAGTATCCATCTGTGTTGCACCAAGGATGATGGATGTATCTCTTGTTGGGTATGTGTTATATTATTTTCACGAGCATAACACATACTACTCATGAAACGTAGTATAACACATACCTCGAGAAACGTGACACCTACCTTGGGAAACATGTCATGTATTTAGGTGGTTTTTCAGCACAAGGTTTTTGCCGATGGTTTTCTATTTCTGGTTAAGAAATTAGGGCTTTGGACTAATCGAGGTCATTGGATTAGGGTTTTGGATTCTGTTGATTCCCATATGTATATTGTGCTGTAAACAATGTATCACAATGAATAATATAGAATATGTTGGTTTTCCCGATTTGGGTTTCCAGCGGAAAAATGTCTGTGCAATGTTTGTATTTTCCATTGTATCTTTTTTGTTCTTTTATGAATATTTGTTTGCAGTAGATATTGTACAAGGTTATAATTTACATATCTCCTATGAAGTACAAGCCCCATTGCATGAATGACGCTTCGACTGAGATCGGTTTCAGTGATAGGGGTTTCATCTTTCTCCTTCCGTCAAAAATATGACACTCATGGCAACTGGAAACTTCTTTTTTACATGTTTGCGAAGATGGTGGGCCAATAGTAACCCGCCCTAAAATTTTTATGTGCGGTGGTTTTCCAGTAGTGATGTCCCCCACAATCTCCTTTGTGGAATTCTTTGATAGCCTCTTCTGCATCATCTTATAGTATGCATCTCAGCAATATCCCTCCTATATCTTTCCAATACAGTGATTTATCCAAGATGTAGAACTTAGTGGCTTTGAGCTTTAAGAATCTAGCCTTGGTCTTACTTAACACTAGAGGATCTTGCATATTCCTCAACACATAGATGATATCTGTATACCAAGGTGAATCGATGAATTTATGAGCCACCTGCTTGGTTGTTTCTTCCTAAGGATTCTCTGACAAATCAACAATGAAGTTGATTCCCACGATGTTGCAGTTCAATTGCACCATTAGTTTTGTGAGGCCCTATCCTTTGATCATCTTTGTGGGATTTATTTCCAGGTTGTATTCCATCATGGTCATGGTCCAATTACCTCTTCTTTCCTCAAGGTCAATATGAGTCAAAATATCCTTGATTGAGTTGTTGGGTACGTAAGCGATAACGTGGGAGTGTAATATGTAAGTTATAAACTCCTTCAGGGATTTAACTAAGGCGTATTCTTGTTTCTCCATAATGTCGTACCTTGGTGGGGAATCCCTCAGTGTCCTGCTGAAGTAGGATATAGGCTTTTCAAAGTTCTTATCGTCTTTCTGTAACAACATGCCAGTAATGGTATGCTCTGATGCGAATGAGAACAAGATGAAATCCTCTGTGAAGTCTGGGCTGGCCAACACGGGAGCTTTGGTCAACGCTACCTTAATTTCTTCGAACAATTTTATATATTCAGGGTTCCATTTGATCTTGTTTCCCTTTTTGAGAATTCAGGTGATATGATTTATAATTTCCTCCAGATTCAGGATTAATCTTCTCAAAAAATTTACCTTTCCCAAGAAGTACTACACATCCTTCTTGCTGCACCGAGTGTTGATTTTCAGGATTCCTTCAATCTTGTTTGGATCTATCTTTATACCTTACTTTGATATGATGTGCCCCAATATTTTCCCTCCTTGCATTCCAAAATGGGACTTTTTTGGATTCAACGATATGTTGAATCTCCTTCATTTATAGAAGACCCTCTTCAAGTGCTAAAAGTGTTGTTCATTGGAATTAGATTATACCGTGATGTCATCCAGATATATTACGATAAATTTGTCCTTTTCCTTGGAAAATCATATATCCATCGCCCTATGGAAGGTATCTCCCAAATTCATCAGGCCGAAAGGCATCTTGGCGTACATGAACGTCCCCCATGGTGTCATGAAAAGTATATTTTCCTAGTCATTCGGGTGTACCAAGATCTGATTGTAACCTGAAAATCCATCCAGCATAGACATCTTCTAGGACCCAACTACCTTCTGCAGGATGTAGTCCATCTTAGGGAGTGGGTAGTTTTCTTTGAGGGATACTTTGTTCAAGTTTCAAAAATCCACGCACAATCTTATTTTGCAGCTCTTTTTCCTCACGGGCACCAAGTTGGCCACCCATTTCGAAAACCTTAAAGAAACAATAATTTTGGCTTCGAAAAGTTTCTTTACCTCCTTATCAATTAGCAGCAACAACAGGGGACTTATCTATCTTAGATTTTTCTTGAAAGGCTTCTAGTCTTCTTTGAGAGGAATGACATGTTGAATCACTTTAGTTTCATAGACTTTTAAGTCGTTATAGCTCCATGCAAAAACGTTGGGAAAATATTTCATGAGTTTGATATAGTCCTGCTTGAAATTTGGACTGAGTGTCTTTGATAATTTTATCATCTTGGGATTCTCCTAGGTCCCGATATTTCAATCCTCGACATCTTTGTCATTTGTAGTGATCATGGGATTTCTAGCTGCATCATTTTCATCACACAACTTTTCCAACGGAACTAATCCCTTTGGAATGATATTATTCTTTAGTTGTATTATGTCCCTCCCAACTATCTGGTTCTGGAAAGGGTCATCGTTATTGCACGCATCGTCTCTTTCATCTTCATCGCAACAACATTTCTCATCAATGTTAATATTAGAGAACTCGTCACTCATTTGGAGAAATATCTCCACATGTTTGTCATCCTCAAACACCTGCCAATACTTGATATTATCGGGCACCGCCGACCTATGTTTTACTTCGATCTCATACTTTCATTTTGGAAAAATAGGAATTTTAAAAAATGAGGCCGAGGTGGCAAAGGCATCCACAATTTGATTTTACCCCCTTGGGATCGTCGATAAATTATACTCTGATAATTCTTTGTCGAAGATCTAACACTAGGTTAATGTATGCTCTGAGCCTGGGGTGCTTGGATTGGTATATTCCTTTCACTTGGTTTATAACGAGATCATATTCTCCATGCACCGCTATCCTCTTTGTGCCCAACTCTTTCAAAATTCTCAGGCCCANAAGGCATCCACAATTTGATTTTACCCCCTTGGGATCGTCGATAAATTATACTCTGATAATTCTTTGTCGAAGATCTAACACTAGGTTAATGTATGCTCTGAGCCTGGGGTGCTTGGATTGGTATATTCCTTTCACTTGGTTTATAACGAGATCAGATTCTCCATGCACCGCTATCCTCTTTGTGCCCAACTCTTTCAAAATTCTCAGGCCCAAAATCAGTGCCTCATACTCAGCCATGTTATTTGTACAGTCGAAAGCGAGATTGTATGAGTGGAGTTTTGTGCCTACCTTAAGAGGACATATCCACAGGTCAACCCCTACTCATTCCTTGTTTACAGCTTGATCGAAAATCATGTTCCATATCTCATTCTCCTAGTGGTTCCTCAGATCTGTGAACTCTGTTGCATGTCGTGCAGATTTATCATCAATGGTCATGACGGTTGTTGGTTCTTCCTCTTCAAAACTTAGGTCATTGTAAAAAATGGAAGAGACGATCTTAGTATCGACAGAGTATATGGGGTGGTTATTTGGCTCTATTTTGTTGCTCACCATTTATTTTAGTAGTACTTCTCTATATAACCATCTCTCTTTGCCGAAGATAGGGATGGTGGCATATGACATGTCTATCTGCAGAGTTTCCTTCAATTTCGCGACCCATAACCTAGATAATAGCATGCAAAATTTGGGGGGTATATTGACCACGACCATATTCTTAGAGAGTATTTGGGCCAATGACACAACCAAATATTTTATCAGACCCAATCATTTGACTTTCCTTGAATTGAAAGAAAAAATATCCTTTTAGGGCTTGGTGATGTCCAAACCCAACTCGTCCATGTTCACTTTGGGCATGAGATTGTGCGATGCACCCGAATCCATCATGTAATTATGCGAGGTCATGTCATGGATCTTAATACTGACATAGAACGAGGGAATGTCTTCATTGTGGCCTACCTCCTCCACTCACGGACCAAACAAAATGGTAGGGTGATCATCCTAGATGTTCAAAGTGTCGGGAGTCCCCCCCATCTTTAGCATTTTAATAGTCTGATCTTGATATTCTCTTTTCTTGATGAGTTCATTGAAAGGGGTGAAGATTTTAATCTTGGCCATTTAATTCTCAAATTTAAAAGGGAGAGAGACCTTTTATATCTCTTTGGCATATGTCTCCCGGCTTGTTTCCAATGCTCTAGTTGGAACTTCCTCCTTTGACTTTGCCTTTTCCGTTGCGTCCTTGGTTGGGTTATCTTGCCTCAGTTGACTCGTGGAAGGGATATCTGCTAGATATTTTTTCTTATGGGATTTGGCTGCTGAGATTTTGTAGGTGCCATTTTTCTCCTGAGGTTGTATTGTGTTTAGAACTGCATGATAGAATTGTTATAACCTTTCCCGAATTATTTTGTTTCCTAGTACAGCGCATCATCTGTCTCCATCATAATATCATAATTTTCTCTCATGTATCAATCATGTTCCTGTTGTGGGGTATTCTACCCTACGGACTAGCAAGCTAGGGCTCTAAACTTGCATGCAGATCATGACCCTTCCTAAGCTACTTTTAACCTTCTACCTGAATCTGAAACCCCTTTTTTCACATGCACACAAAGGAATAATGAACCAACCTTTTTCCAACGGTTGAAGTAGATCCTCCATTGAGTTTTTATCTCCTTGCTGCTGCTGCTCCATCCACAAAGCTTCCTGCAATCAAGACAAAAATGTGCATGCATGCTACTGATCTAGTACAGGGTTAGAGATAAAACATAAATCAACTAACATAGATAAGACTCATGTATTCGGGATGGGAAAAGCATCTTTTTCATTAACCTCAATATGAACCAACTTACAATTATTTCTGAGATCGACCACCATTCCTCGATCCTGATCCTGGGCTCTTCCTCTTCTTTTTTCCTCCAACTGTTGCTTCTTGAGTTTCTCCTAAAGCTTGAGGCAAGGCTATAGGGTTGGGACAAAACTGGCTTGGCAATTTGGCAGAGTTCCTTTGCTTTGATTTTTCCTCCTTTGAATAGTACCCCTAGCCCTCCTTTTATAGGCTAGAAGGCGCTAGGGTTTTTGGCGAACTCTCGGCCATGCATGGCTGGGAGTTCCAGTTAACTGACAAAAAGCCTCGTGTCCCGGCGGAAACTTTCTTGATTTTTTGCTTTGTTAGGTAAACGCGGGCTGTAGTGGGTCAGCCCGCGGTCACTCACGTGCAGTAGAAGGCCAGCAAGAGGTCACCCGCGCCCAGTGAGAGGTTAGGGCGTGGGTTCCTCGATTTAAGTGGTTTTTTGAGGAATTGTTCAGCATGGCTTTGGCTAGGAAGAGGCATGAGTAGGCGTGATGCCAGGTAAGCAGGGATAGTGAAATTTAGGGTTATAATAGATGCCCCCTAATGTGTGAGGTCAGAAGAGCATCTGATGGTTGAAATACATTACCAATTCTTTACTAATCTGTACTGATATGCTAAATAAGTGAGCCCAGGAATCAGGAATCGGGAAGTGCCGTCTGCAAAAATATCAAATGTCTCACCGAGGCGGGCATACCCATGCTCGGGATAAAATAGAACGCATGGATACCAATCAAATACACTGTAGATCCATGTCATATAACTATAAAGAGTAGCCGCGAACAATACACAGCGGAGCTACATCTCGAAATCAGAAAGATATACAAAGAAAGTATCCATCTCTCAGAAGTTGATTTGGCCTGATGGCTGTACTTCAGAGCTCGAGAAACAACTTCAAAATATTCTAAACTCGGGTAGGAGTGTAATGTGAATGTACGACTGCACTACCCAGAGGTCTTCGACGACTCGTCGGTTATGGACTTGATAATCTTGATGATCGGACTGAAGGCTTCAGTGATTTCGAACAAAGACTTGATTGGACGTTTAGGATGGCCGGGTATGTGGACAAGAGACATATTGCAGAGTGGCCGACTCAGGCTAAGTAACAAACTTCCCTTGGACAATAGCACGACAAGTGATAAGACTCAGGCAACATATCTGTTAATCGTAAGTCTACGAAGCAGGAGGCAACGCAAACTCTCCATATGTTTGGAAGAGTAACCAAATGGTGGAGGACACAACTCTGTAATGAGAAAAGCTTCCTAAGGTCGTACTACATCCCATAGTCTGATGAATCAAACGGATAGATGTGCTTTATCCAAGGGCGACTCATACTGTTGTCAACGAAGAAAATACTTTTCCCATCCTCTTTTTGGGGTATATTTGATTTTTTTGTTCTTTTTGGATATTTGAAAAAAGAATAAAAGAATATTACGTTACAAGGGAGGAGCGAGGATCACAAATATACAAGTTCAAGGTGCAAGGA
>JASDQU010363750.1:0-11662 GCA_032191745.1 Picea mariana
GCAGGCTGTCTGGTCACGGAAATTGGCGCATGTATTTGCTAATTTGTGTATGACAGTGTGAGACAATTGTATTGTACTGAGAGCTCTTGGATTAGAGCTTTGTATGATATTGTTTCATGATTCATAATATATGATAGTGGGGTTCTTAGCTTTGCGCTTTCCCAGGAAAACTTATTGTGTTATGTGTTATTGATATTTCACTTTGTGCTTATGGTTGTGATCGTGGTTTAAATTGCTTCCGCAAAAGTAAGAGTAGAAGCGATTCTGTATTTAACAATATAGGAACTTGTTAGATCAGGAGAATCGTAGGAATACATTAATTTGTATCTAAATTTCTACAGAGCCTACGTCAGTTGTCCACCTACCTGTGCTTATTAGAGGTATTCATCCACATGTGAACAACTGTGTAGCAGAGGAGGCTGCCTGTCGCCAATTTTCTAGATTTGGCCACTCATTCTATGACCCTGTCAGCAAATACATGGATTGGCATTTCCTTTATCTCTTGGAGCCACCCACTTTCATCTTCATGGTAGCCCTTGAATATGAATTAAAGGATGTAACCATTCCGATGTCCTGGTTACATCATCTGTTATCCATCATCGGTAGATTGAAGGATATTATGTTCTGGAAGTTGCTTGAATGGATATGGTGGAAGTTTGCTTTCACCTAGCCCCATGTAAAGGATTATGATAGTTTAGGAATGTACATAAATAAGATCTTTTGAGCATGTATCTTTTTTTTTTTTGCTTTTACTTTTTGGCCTGTATTTTCAGCAGCGGGTTTTTTGAGCTTGACTCCATAACCCAACAGCCATGCACTGCGACTGCAAAATGAATTCTTAGAGCATCACAGGGATGACTCTATACCCCATGGAGCCTAATGTTAGCACCAATACTTGCAAGCAGGGTGTTTTTCCTCGATTTCAGACCCTTGATATAGAATGCAAAGAAGTGGGGTTTCAAAACCCATCAAATGTGTTCTAGTCCATGGTCACAGCCATGAGTGCAATAAAGAAGCGCACAAAAAATCCATTTTGGTGGAAAATGCAAGCAGGCAAGCGAGCAGTTTGATTTCAGTGGCAAAGATCCATCTATAAATAAAATCAACGGTCATCGGGTTTTTTGGGCTACCAAGTTGCTTGAGATTTATCACAAGAGATAGCACCCATATTTCAAGGAAAATCTGGGTCGTCCAATCCAGTTGGGGCAGGTGGTAGCCAATCGACATTTTGGGGATCGACATTTTAAGAAACAAGGGATCTCCCATCCACTGCAACTGAAATTGCCAAAATGCAAAATGCTGAAGGTACCTTTGAAACTGAGCCCACGGTCCTAGCAATAGGTTGCGTCAAGCGAGCCTAGGAATGGAGGTAGCCCCATTTTTATGACAAAGCCATCTCAATCGTCCATCTGAAAGACACGCGGCACACATCCGTGCTTTCGCAGATTGGTCAATTGGGAATTTGAGGAAGAAACGCATCGTGAACTCCCAGTGCAAGAAATCTCGAAAAGATCGAGACCATTGATCAGAAAGACACGCGGCACAAGATCTGAGCCATGGGTGGGGCCTTTCGAGATTTTCATAGTGAAACCACCGATGTCATCTTAGTCGTCCGATCCAAAGGACGCATGGCACAAGATCTAGTCACATCGGCATTTCAGCATTCGAAATTTCAAAGGGTAAGGGCTCCTGATCATTTCATATCTCGAAACGCTGAAGTGTCGAAAGCACCCAGAGTCGGGCCCACAGTTTTGGTGCCTAGTCACAAAGGAACAGGCCTGGAGAAGGGGTGCTAACATTTATCGCATGGCAAGGAAGGTCCCGAAGCATCAAAAGCATCTCAGTCATCCATTCCGCAGGGACACGTGATGCGCGATTAGGATTTTCGCCTTTTCGCCCATCGTGACTTTGAAGCACAAGAAGCAGCTCTTTCATAGCTACGAGATGCAAAGCGCCAAAAGAATTCAGGACTCGGTCCCACAGTATCGCTGGAAGATCTTAGCCATCCATCGAGAGGGACGTGTGGCATGTGATTAGGCTATGTCGTCGTTTCACCTATCGTAGCTTTGAAGCATGAGGAACAACCTACTCCCAGCCGTGAGACGCAAAGTGCCGAAAACGCCTTTGAAGATAGGCATAGGGTCACAACTCGTAGTCACTTGAGGGTGATAGAAAGAACTGCAAAAAGGGCCAAAGTGTCAAGTTTAGCTACAGAAGGGATCGCCGTGTTCTCCAGGTGCTGGTTCAACTTGATCTCAATCCTGATACCTGCTCAGAGTGAATGAAGAAGAGAGAGGGTGGTTGAAACCTTGCCTCACTCATTAATTGTAAGGTATGGATGTCTCGGCAGGAAGTCTACCCGAGATGGTCCTCTGTATTATTTTTTCCACAGAAGCCATGCCAATGTCCTTGACTCACCAGGGAAGTCTGCGCACGCTAATTCAACATTTAAGGGCTCAGCTACCCTTTAGCATGAGCCATGTAGAGTTAAGATGGCGTATGACAGAGGAGTACAGGCCAGATTTGATTGAAGAGATGCCCCATCCTGAAAGTCTAGCACGCCTCTGTTGTGTGATTTTTTCTGAGTAAATGTACTCAGTTTTTCTATTTTTGTAAGGATCAATGGTTGAACTAGGCTCTCGATGGTAAAGTTTTGATGAAGCGTTGGTCGCTCTGGTTATGTATTGGCATTTGAGACTTCTTACTTTATGGATGTCAACCTATTTCCATCTCTTTGTTTACACTGTGTTAGAACATCTTGGAATTGGAGGATCCAGTCGAGTTGCGTTGTTATAGGATGATGTAGGTTGGATCACTGTAATAGTCGCAGGGTTTCTAATAAGTTCTTGTGCTTTCTCAACGCTAAATGGCTCAAAATTGGAGGATCCAGTCAAGCCACCTTTCAGTTCCTTGAAACTCAGGGTCAAGAGGATCTTGTCTTTTGAGTCTTTCCTCCTCAAGCTGCCAAAGGCCTGATGCCCGAGGCAGTCTTTCTCACTCATCTCATTAAGTCTTCCATCTATCCATCTTATACTCAACTTACTGATAGAAGTTGGATCAAGACCTCCCTTGTTTTTTACATACCAGGCCTAGTTTCCTGAGTTAAGGTTATACTAATCTGAGTTGACTCACATCCAATCACCCCATTCAAAACTAAATCGTGACATAAATTGATGGGCATCGGGCTCTGCTCCCTTTGCAATCCAGGAGTGACTTCTGATGCTAACACATTGATCAAAGCATGTATCGCCAATAACAAAGTTGCATGTTCCCTTAGATAATTCCCATATTTACAATACATTGAACCATGCACATTCTTTTGGACCTATAAAAAATGATAGATTCAGACTTACAAACATGGACATTACAATACTATAGAATCTTAGAGCAAACTTTTGAACAATGAATGACTAGTAATATCTTAGTGAATCAACAACCCTTTCCTTGGCATCCTTGCTTAATTTTATATCCTTCTCAGCTCTCTATCTCTATCTCTTTCATTTCTTCTCCTCTCGCTATATTTACTAACAGTATCACATGCTTCTATAACCTTCCTACATTCCATGTAGCCTTTCTAGAATCGGGGAAATATTAACTACCTTTCCAACACATATTGTTTTTTCTCCATGTTCCCTTATGATGCTAGCAGTAATCATTTGGGAAGGGTTCTTGATGATTCCTTTCCCTATTCCAATGTGTTTCTTCTTGATTTTTGGAGAACATCCCAAAACTCAACCTGACACACATTACCAAAACTTGATCCAATGCACACTTCTTTTCACTCCTCAAGCACCTGCTTAGACACACGCAAAACTGGAATGAATGTGCACAACTTTGTGTTTGCATGCATGTGTCATTAACCAAAAATTTGGGTTGCCAATAGGCCCCCACCACTATTAATTTTCTCTTCCTTGATCCAAATACCTCATGGAATGACTATTGCAACTATCTTGAGTAAGAGAAAATCATCATCATTGGCAAACCAAAGTATCAAACCAAGTTGTTGGGGAAGTCAATTTTGAGTAAGAGAAAATCATTTGTCTAGGATTTAGTCGTAACCTGACATAGGTCCTAGAATGAGTCGAGCAGTCCTCAAGGTAAACGATGGATTTGGACTTCATAGGGAAGATGATTGAACTCTTCCCCTTCATTGGTGTTAGTGGTGATGAATGAGGGATTTATTTAAAGCATATCATCCAGACACCGAATGTCGAATTGAATTGAAATAAAGTTGCTAGAAATTTTCCTAGTTACTCATGGACCTAGAAAAAGTAGATCCCACAAAAGAGTTCCATAAAGAGATAACTTCATCCTCTTCTTGTATTTTTGTCCTAGAAATATAATACAGAATATGAGGGCCTCCTAGTTCGGTGGAATAGAGAGCGCATAGCCTTGGGTTCTCTCCTTTAGAAAAGGTGATTATCCATGGAGACATGCAAACCAACGTAAATATTATAGAGATGGCATATTGTTATAGCTTCAAAGAACAATTCAAAGAACTGTGAGTATTGATGTGGTGACTTTCTCATGAATAACAGAGTGGGACCTATACCTAGCAGTTGATGACGAAATATCAACCTTCTTGAAAACTAGACCATGGGTTCACAGGCTTCCTGACCCAATAGGGAATTTCAAGTCCTAGAATGTATTTGAAGTTGGGTCATGTGAGGAGACCTGAACCAAGGGATGGTAATATTAGTGGAGAGTGGAAATATAACAATGGGTAGTGAGAATTCAAGGATGTTGGGGATGGGTATGGGTGAGAGAAAATGGGACATGGAGAATGATGCAGGAGCATCTCTCCAATTCGTCTACACATCAGCATATAGTGCATTAGCTCACTTGGATGGAATGAATGCCGAAGAGAGACGTGCCAGTCCTCTCAAAATTTGATCTTAAATTTAAAATTTTAATGTAATTCAATGTGATTTAATGTTTGTAGGATCAAGGAAAGCAAAGCCATTGTCTTTATACAATCCAAGTAGAGGTGGTTGGCCGTTAGAAGAGGAAGAGAGAAGAGGAGAGGAAGAAGAGCTGAGACTATGTTGCATTCTAGCATTGTACATAGTGTAAATGACATTCGATATTAATACAAAAGCAGAATCCCTTGTTTTATGAGTTTTTGTGTGGATGGTTGTATATGAGAGTTTTTTGAATATTTGAATGGTTATTGTGTATGTTTAGGAATGTTGTTAGACCATGTATGTTTCCTTTTGCAGGAGTAGATAAAAGTTATCTATTTGTAATTTTTTGAGTAGTTATAGGCTCTTAAAGCTAGTGCAAGGAGTGCACACCAGAGTTGTTGAAAAAATTTGTGAAGCCAACACAAGGAGTGTTTGAAATTTGTCTCGAGTTTAGGAAAGGGCATGCCAGGTAGGCACACCAGAACTGTTCAAAGGATCAGAAGGAATGGTGCAAATAAAGTCACATCAAAGTTACTGAACACTCTGAGAGTGAGCACAAGGAGTGTACCTACACCTAGTAAAGTGTAAAATCTCAGTAGGAAAGGAGGAGGCTCTGCAAGGAATTCATTGAGAAAGCGCAAGGAATGCACCAGAGACAAAGCGTTTTAAGTCTCAAAGCTCTAGAGGGAAGAACATGAGTGCCAAGAGGGCATAAAAAATCAACTGAAGAAAAAAGGGCCAAGACCCGTTTGAAGTTTGAGAAATTATAAGCTTAAGGGAGATAGTCAAAGTGTGCACAGAGACCCTGCAAAGTGTGCAGAGGTCAAGGACCTTTCAAGGGTAAGATTGTCAAGCAAGTGCAAGGAGTGCACAATCACTCAGTGGAGTGTAGAGCTTGAATAATTCCCGTGCAAGGTGTGCACCGGGCCAACACTGAGCTAAGTGTTGAGAAGTTCAAGTATGGTGAATGCAAGGAGTGCATGAAAGGTTCTCAGAAACCTTCAGAGTATCGAAGTGAATGAGCACAAGAAATGCACAGGAAGGTCTTAGAAAAATTTCTAATTTTGAGTCTTTTAATTTTTTAGAGGAGAACATAAGAGGGCGCCATAGGTTCGAATCACCTCGCGTGGTCAAGCACAAGAAGGTTAGCAGCGAAGATATTTTGAAGGAGGAGAATTTTATCAGTTTGGAGGAGGAGTGGATGAGATCCACTCATGGAGAAGGTAACCCCCCCCTTTTTTTCCCATTAGATATAGAGAATTTGTAGGGTTGTTAACCTTGGAAATCATTTAGACTTCAAAATTTCAACAGATTTTACGCATTGGATGAAAAGGATTTGGAACTCTCAAAGTTTTGAAGCCCAGATTTGATTTGGAAAGTTGATCACAAAAGGGAAACATGCCAATAGATCATTGAGTCTGGAAGACTGACCATCCAAGAGCAAGGAGGTGTAGTGGTAAAAGTTCGACAGACTCTCGAAGGCCCGAAAGGATGGAGTCTCTCGCAACCATCAATCAAGAGGAGGACACATGGCAACACATCTCGTGCTCTGGAGTTTTATCACTTCGGAGGAAATGAGGGGTAAAGTGTTAGGTTTAAAAAGTTTCGAAGCTTTGAAGTGAGGAAGAGATCCCGACCACTGATCGGAGGAGACGTGTGGAGACCGATTAGAACCTCCAGAAGTTCAGTATTCAGAGGATACAAAGAGTAGAAGTGTGAAAGTACCCAAATTCCCGAAGCCTGAACAAGATCGGGACTGTCTATCCATGGGGATGTGGTGAGCTTTGATTACATTCCTTCGTGGATTCGTCATTTCAGTGATCCAGAGGATAGGGAGTGTGAGATGCTCAAAACTCATGAAGTCTAGAGTCCCAGAGCATATTGCAACCATTGGTTAACAGGAGTGCGGGGTCCATTGATCTGTGAATTATGTGAATTCACCGATTCAACACTCTAGGAGATTGGTGGCGTGGTGCTTCAAGAATTATTGAAGCCTAGAGTTGTGAAATGGTTGAGAACTATTCATCTTAGCGAGGAGTTGGGACCGTTGATCCCCTCTAGAGTTCAAGAGTTCATGAGTAGTGTTTGTTGGCATGTTTATAGGTGGAGTGTGCTTTTCATTGATCAAAAGAACAACATTGACGATGGAAAATAGAACAACAATGATGGAAAACAAGAAAGGTTCGAAGATAGAAACCTTTGCATACTTAGAAAATATTCTAAGTCAAAAGAGATCGTAAGCTCAGAAGGAGGAGCAACATTGGCCATTGGATCACCCATTCGAAAGACAAATAACCATTCGATCAAACCAAGGTGTGTGAGGATTAGTACTCTGCACACGAAAGAGAGGAAATCTGGATCGTTGGATCATGGGAGATTGTGGACCATCGATCTGATACGAACGAAGTTTGAGGATTCAGACTTCAGAAGATTTGCAAGGAGGACAGGTGAAAATATTTGAGAGACAAAGTCACGAAATGTGAATTCGTGATTTGATCTAGATCGTCGATCGTGGAATCTCATGGGCCGTTGATATAGCATGACAAAGTTTGGAGTTCGAGAGCTTGGACTTCGAAGAATGGAGGAGGACTAACCTAGGAGATTGTGAAACGCGAATCGCCTTTTTGATTGGTGTGTGGTCACACCCAGAGGTCACGTCAACGGAGAATAAGGGAAGGAGCTAGCGCTGTTAGGCTCCACTTCAGAGTTCAGGAGTTGGGAAAATCGAGGTTAATCATAACATAATATATGATGCATGAAGTCGTGAAGTGACTTTTGGATAGGTGTCTAATCACAGTTCGTGGTCATGTGAAAGGAAGGGGCTTATCCAGAAAATCTAGTGCCCACTGTGTAATTTTCTCAGGAAGGGAAAAGGCACCAAAGGGATGAGCGCACGAAGATTCTCTCTGTAATTTCCAGAACAGATTAATTGTAACTACCAGAAACGACTGATTGTATCTACCAGAGAATTCGAAGAGCTTCAGGGTGATCGCCAGAGGAGATGAAGAGGCTCAAGATAACTACCAGTGGAATGAAGACTCATCATAGAGACAATTGACAGATGGAAAAGTGTCGAAGACTGTAACTACCAGAGAGGACAAAGAGTTGTGTGGATGATCTGGCAGAGGACTTGGCATGATAAATATACGTAGAACAGAGAAGAGATGTGTGTCTTCAATTATGATTCATACGCATAGAATGGGAGCCGAACATATGCGTAGAAGCGCAGAAGGGAGGTGTAGCACATAGAATGGACATGGAGCACAGAGCATAAAACACAGAAGAAAGAGTTAGAAAAAAAGGCATATCTGAGAGAGGAAGATAAATCCGAGGTGTGCATGCATAGACATAGAAGAAGAATAGAAAGTGCAAGAAGATGCGAGTAGGAAGACACTGATGAAGGCATAATAGAGCAGTGTAACAGAAAAATGATGAGACTGGAAAGCCATTGATAAATATTGTATCACTATAATAAATTTCAGTAACAAATATTTATAATCAGGGAGGTAGGGTGGTGCTAGGGAGGACTATTTTCCTCAGAGTTTCAAGTGGGTTCTTGAACACAGGGAGTTGTTGCTTCCATCTGGTCATAGCTAGAAAAACCAGGGTGGTAGGGTGGTGTAAGGGAGAACCATTGTTCTTTGTTATATAGGTTGGTGCCTGTGTGACTGGAAGTTGGTGCTTCCATCCAGTTGGTTTTGGAACACTTAGGGAGTTGGTCCTTCCTTCTAGTGGGTGCTAGAGAAACCATAGAGTTGGTTCTCTCAGCAAGTTGTAGCTTGCTATCATAGGTTGTAGCCTCATATTTGAGTTGGTTCTCAAAGGCTGTGATGTACATGAAATTTGGAGCTTGGTTGACATCCTAAGAAGAAGAGGTTTTCTCCCTTTATGGGTTTCCTCAAGAAAATAAGTGTCTCAATGTATTCTATGCGATTGATCAAATATTGTATATCTATGCATGTTAATTTATTAGCAACACCTTAAATAATAATCTAGAAAGATTCAGAAAATAAGTTGAAAATTTTCAAGCTTATATATAAATAACTGATTCACCCCCCCCCTCTCAGTTTTTTTTCCAACAATTGGTATCAGATTTGGTGCCTTTGATCAAAGGTAGATCCATAATCTTGATCATGACTAGTCATGAAGAAAGTTCAACTAATAGAGTCCCTCTTTTTAATGGAACAAACTTTGCCTTCTGGAAAATAAGGATGAGAACATATTTAATGTCCCTGGGTGCTGATGTTTAGGATATCGTCAAAACTGGATATGTGAAGCCTGTAGTCTTGGCCTCAAAATATGATAAGCTGGAGTTTATCTTTAATGCAAAAGAAATGAATGCCATCCTCAATGGACTTGTAGAAGCCGAGTTTTTCAAAGTCATGCACTGTGATTCAACAAAATTTATGTGGGACAAGCTCATAAGTAGTTATGAAGGTAATGAAAAGGTGAAAGACACAAAACTTCAGACTCACAAACTGAAATTTGAGCAGTTAAATATGGATGAAGATGAAACTATCGGTAAGTACTTCTTACGTATAGAAGAACTTGTAAACACTATGAAAGGTCTAGGTGAAATGATAGATGAATATTTTCTAGTCCAAAAAATATTAAGATCTCTTCCTAATAGATTTAACTCAAAGGTCTCTGTTATAGAGGAAATAAGTGATCTCAAAGCATTGACATTAGATCAACTTCTTGAAACCCTAAATTATTATGAAATGAGAATCACCAAATGTAAATCCACTACAAGAGAGGCATCTTTTAAAGAAGAGAAAAACACAGAATCTGATATAGATGAGATTGAAGAAAATTTTGTGAGAAGACTAACGAAAGGATTAGGCAAATACAAAGGTAAAATTCCCTTCAAATGTTTCAACTGTGGTAAGATAGGTCATTTTTCATATAAGTGTCCTCACAAAATAAAGGATTAGACATATGATGATGAAGAAAAGCATAAACACAAGAAGGTCTATATAGAGAATAATTTTAAGAAGAAAGGCCTTTGTGTAAACAATGATGACGATCCTTCAGATGATGAAGACAATGACTCTTCTATTGAAAGTAAAATAAATGATGTCATGCTAATAGCCTTAGAAGATCTAAAAACTAAAGATACAGGAAGTGAGTTCATTGATTGTGAAGCAGTAGTAGATCTTGAAGGAGAAATTGTTAGTTCCATGGAAGAGATTGATAGACTCGGAGAAAAGAAAAGAAAATAAAAACAATTACTGCTCAAGTATGAGAAAACATGCAATGAACCATCTGAAGAAATTGCTCTGTTGAAAGTTAAGTTAGAAGAATCTAAGAGGGTTGAGGATATCCTCACACAACAATTAAAGGAATCCAAAACAAAAGGTGAAAAACTGGAAGCTGAAGTAGTGTCTGTCAGAAAAGATCTAGAGAAATTTCAGGCCTTATATCATCAGGATCTGACAAGTATTAAAGCCTCAGAAGGATTAGCCACCATTCTGAATCAACAAAGGAATCCAAAGTTGAAACTGGTTTGGGTTATGAAGAGGGATCAAGTAGTAGTCAGCCAAGCAACAAAGAATCCATCAAGTTTGTCAAATCTACAACCATTGACAACAACAAACCTGCAGAAGCAAAGGAATATAATCAACCTCCAAGGAAGAGTGAAGAAAAAGGTACCAAAACCTAATCTATAGAACAAAGAAATAATATACCCTCTTCTCAAGGAAATCATCAGCATGGAAGAAATCAACCTGCTCAAAGAAGACATCCATTTTCTAGGTACAAAGATTTTTTCTATCGATATTGTTTTTACTGTTCTAACTTTGGCCACAAAGCTGTAAATTGTTCGTTAAGGTTTAGACATGAGCAATCAAGACACCCAAGGAATAAATATCTTCCACAACAAAGAATGAAATAGCCAAGTAACAAATAAAAACAAACTGCAAATCATGTGATGGTTGGGAAAAGGACACAGATTAAGCATAACAATCGTTATGATCCTTTATTCAATGAACTAGAATGTTACATCTTCCATAATTATGGACATAAAGCTGTAGACTGTCGCCTAAAGAACTATAAGCCAGATTCAAATCACAGAGCTAAAAACGTTAATGTTTGGAAGAAGAAAGAAGATAACAAGTGTGGATTAGTGTTGGTAGCTCAAAGACAAAAGAACCCCTGGTATATTGATAGTGGATGCTCCAGTCATATGATAGGTGACAAAAGTAAGTTCCTAAAACTCAAAGAAAGTAAATCAGGAAATGTGACCTTTGGAAATGATGCTCCAGGAAAGATCAAAGGTAAAGGTCTAGTAATCTTAGGTAATGGAAGAGCCAAAGCTCAAGATGTATTATTTGTTGATGGATTAAATAATAATCTTCTTATTGTCAGTCAGGTGTGTGACAGAGAATGTGAAGTCACTTTCACTGCCAAATATTGTAAAATAAAAACAATGAACACAGGAGAGTTGATTGCAAAAGGGGTTAGAAATGAAAACAATACCTATGTTCTAAAGGAATATAAGGAGGAATGGAATTTAAGAAAATTTGATGAAAGTTGGTTATGGCACAGAAGGCTTGGACACCTCAATTTTGATCATATTGTCAAGTTGAATAATGAAGGTGCTGTGAAAGATCTTCCAAGAATATCTAAGCCTCATAACTCTGTATGTGAATCCTGTCAATGTTAAGCCCTAATATTGGCTCATTACCACTTAATTGGGGCATATTAGATTAGTAATGTTATTTTATTTATGTCGGCTCTAGGCCATTAGTTGTAATTTA
>JASDQU010363753.1:0-11856 GCA_032191745.1 Picea mariana
AGTGGTGGTCTAGAGTGATCTGGACACACACCAGCAGTTATGGGAGTGAACTGCCACCTATTCTAGTCTCTCAGGGAGTTACGGGAGTGAACTGCCACCTAGTTGAGTTAACTAGTCAACTAGTCTTCAGTTAACTGACTGAATAGAGAGTAGTGAGGAGTTAACTGAGGGAATCAAGGCTAATGTGCCACTCTGGTGATGATACCAAGGCAAGGTCGAATTAGCATGGTGTTGATCCCAATGTTGCATGGTGATGATCCCAATGCAACATCTAAACTCAACTCAACTTGTCAAACTGAATTGTCAACTGAAAGAGAATATTCTCCAGGTGGAATATTCTCCCCTAAAATATAGGAGACTGGATAATGACTAATTATAACTAATAAACAAGGAATAACCTTAAGAAAAAGAAATCCTAGGTGTGTGTGAAGTAACTCCAACACCCCCCCTAAACATCACTATGGTGAACAAAAAGATTGGGTCCCGGCAACGAGGCCATGTTAGGTACCCAAGTACAAAATATACATTGAAAATAAAGTGAGGAAAGAGGGAAAACATCATGGGAAACCCCCCCCCCCTCAAGGTACAATGTATGAAAAAAGAAGAACTGTAGTTGCTAGGCAACTGTGTCCTTCACTCCAAGACAACCTTGCAGAGAATGGAATTTATGCTCAGTGAAGGTCTTGGTGAAAATGTTTGTCGTCTATTCTGCTGAAGGACATAACTATAAGTCGATGATCCCCTCGTGTACTAAGTCTCGGATGTAGTGCATGTGGATCTCAATGTGTTTCATCCGTTGCCTCTGAACTGGATCTCTGCAGAACTTTAGAGTGCTTTGGTTGTCACACCAGATGATGATCGACTGATGAAACTAAATGCCCAAATCAGTGAGAAAATGTTGTAGCCACATAGACTAAATGGTTATGTTAACTACCCCCCTGTACTCTGCCTTGGCTGAAGATAGAGAAATGACAACTTGCTTCTTGCTGGACCAACAGATAGGCCCGGAACCAAGATTGAGTGAGTAACTAGATGTGGACTTGCGATCAATGCTATTGCTGGCCCAGTCGGAATCAGTAAACCCAATGAGATCTAATGTAGAGTTTGCTGCATAATGAATCCCAAAGGTGATGGTGCCCTGTACATATCGAAGGATACGCTTTGCATCTTTCCAATGTAGTTCATGCAGCTCCTGCATGAACCTGGAAACTGTGCCAACTGCATATGAGAGGTYTGGTCTAGAGTGTGTGAGATACAACAASCTCCCCACTAGCTGTMTGTACAGTATGCTATCAACTAGTGGAGTCTCCCTTCCATCCTCAAGTTTGAGTCCTGACAGGAAAGGAGTCGGAGCAGACTTGTAGTCTATCATGTGAAATCTCTCAAGGAGATTCCGTGCATACTTGGCTTGAGACAGTTTGATGCCTGATGCACCTTGACTGATCTCAAGTCCAAGGAAGAAGTGTAGTGGACCCATGTCCGTCATAAAAAATCTGTCATTTAGAATACTCTTGACTACAACAATTGTTGAAGTCGAGCACCCGATGATCAACAAATCATCAACATACAGAACTAAAAGTAGAAGTGAATCAGTTGTCCTGAGCATGTAGACATTCGGGTCTAATTTACAACGTACAAAGTTCTGTGACAATAGATAGGAATCCATCTTGGCATACCATATTCTCATTAACCATATTCCACACATATACACTGTATCTTATTGTAATGAATAAGATCCAAATAAAGTTTGGATGAAATTTTGAACCGGAAAAATGTTGAAATGTTGTTGATTTTAAAACGATCACAACTTCACTTTCCAGACTACGTTTCAGACGATTTTATTTTTGAAATTTGATATTTTCCTGAGAGGAATTAAAATATCCAATTTTTTTTCTACAAATGTTGCTAAGAAAATATCAAAATGGAGTCTGATGTGTGGGGCTCCCTTTTTGTCTCCTGAATTGCATGCATTGCGCATAGAAAAGTGTCTACATGTGACCCCTGAGATGCATGCCATATATATTCCACATGAAATTCAGAAAAAAAATCTGAAATGGAGTATACATCATCTTCAATTAATGGGATACACATTTGTGCAAAAACGTTTGTAGAAGACTCTTCATAATAAGAGGCTTGGTCGTCTGACGGTTTCTCTTCTAGCTCTATCTTTTCAATCCCCTGCATGCAATCTTCACAATCTTCTTTATTCCCAAATAGATTCTTTAATCTAGTCCATAATTCATTTGGAGTGAAGTCTTGTGTGACAGCACATACTTGGTGGAGAATTTTTGGAGAAATAGACATGCAGATAAATCCTATGGCCATATCTTATCTATTGAGAAAATCGTTTTTTTCATCGGCGGAATTAGGCTCTACTTCTGTTTCCATCGTTATTTGGTATAAGCCTCTACTTCTGAGAAAAAGTAGAATATTTGGCTTCCACTCCAAATATTTATGAGGAATGAGAAGTATTATTGGCAAGTAAAACATATGTTCCATCTTTTCTGCGTTCTTTAATCTTCAATACCTGCAAAAATAATTTGGTGTAGATTTTGCTTAGCAGTCCGTCGGCTCTGATGCCATGTAAATGTGTTGAACCTACATGGAATAGATCTAGATAAACAATAATACACACATTTGCAGAGAGAATTGGAGAAAGAAGAAGAAGGAGAGAAAGAATGGAAGAATTTTCATTAATCGTTGTGAATAATGAATAATTTACACATGATATACTCTGTATAAATCAATGAGTTCGACTTGAGGTGAACCAATGCATCATAGTGGTGGTCTAGAGTGATCTGGACACACACCAGCAGTTACGGGAGTGAACTTCCACCTATTCTAGTCTCTCAGGCAGTTACGGGAGTGAACTGCCACCTAGTTGAGTTAACTAGCCAACTAGTCTTCAGTTAACTGACTAAACAGAGAGTAGTGAGGAGTTAACTCGGGGAATCAAGGCTAATGTGTCACTCTGGTGATGATACCAAGGCAAGGTCGAATTATCATGGTGATGATCCCAATTTTGCATGGTGATGATCTCAATGCATCTTCTAAACTCAACTCAACTTGTCAAACTGAAGTGTCAACTAAAAGAGAATATTCTCCAGGTGGAATATTCTCCCCTAAAATATAGGAGACCGGATAATGACTAATTTTGACTAATAAACAAGGAATAACCTTAGGAAAAATAAATCCTAGGTGTGTGTGAAGTAACTCCAACACCCTAGCCATAAAAGAAAATCCTATCTTGAGACGGCGACTAAAAGGACGGGCCATGACCGGCCACATGGGGTCTAGACATACCACATAAACCCCCTACCAATACATAGAACATATAAGAATAGTCCAATACAATACATGAGTGAAAATACAACCACACTTTTGGCTCATCATGGTACAGTAAATAACATCATTTGCTCATATAATGGTCCATATTTGGCAGAAAAGTGTAAGGTACATCGAGGTGAATCTGGGGTGTAACACTCATCAAAGAGATGCCAAATATCATTCAAAGGCTCAAGCCGCATAATTAGTTAGAAATTGATTTCTAATGGTTTGTTTAATGAGTCATCATTGTGCAACACTGTATATAAGTTTGTTTCTTCAAGTTCCTCACTAGCAATCAAATCCATTTCTTTGTAAGGAAGAGGAGACTCAGAGCTTCCAAGCAAACCAAAATTAGATTTAGGAATATTGTTTTCCACAATGATTCTCAACTCCATTCACATTATCTCATGTATCAATACAATATTCATATAAAATATCAACAAACCCAGTTCTTAATAAGAGTTTTCCATCCTCAATATCCCTAGGGTCCATTTATTTGTAACGAGGTAACAATAATTTTGAATCCCTAGTCATAGGAATAGAAGACTCAAATCCATCTTGAAAACACAAATAGTTTAGAAATGTTGTTTCCTACAGAATAATTCTCCACTGGTTGCAAATTACCTAATGTATAAATATGACTTGGATACAACATATTTGGTAAACATGTCATGATTTATCATTGCCCCTTCAAGTAAACCAAAACTTATGAAGCTCTCTTTGCTTGAACAAAAATATGCACCATCTTCCAAAACAAAATTGAAGAATGGCAATGACAATCCCTTATCTTCAACGAGGCTTGAAGATATGTTGTATCCAAGTGCTCTAGGTACATAAGGTAATTTGTATTCAAGTGACAATAACTTTGTAGAAAAATACCATTCTTGAGTTTGGTTTTAGTTTTCCATATGCCTCTTAGTCTCCTCTAAGCATTATTACTTTCTTACAAAAAATGGATTTTAGGGTTGTTTAAAATGGATTCTATTTTATGTGACCATGTCTTATGATATTTTGTATGAAGGTTTTGTCGATACATGAGAGAATGTGTAAGGAGTTGAGAATCATTATGTAGAGCCAAAGCTGACTGCCACCAATTCTCATTATTGGCCCTTGCACTTGCCCTTTGGGCCATAATCCTGTTGGCATGTTTACAGACATGTGTGCTTGTCATTGATGGAAAGATCAGAGTATGCAGCGATGGAAAAACAAGGACAACATAAGCTCAGAAGAGAAAGTGCAATGGTGCACGCAGAGTGCAAGAGTGTGCTTGTTCATTTGATGGCAAACAGGCAGGCAAGGAAGATCAACAACGCAGGGATAATGGTGTGGAAAGATCAGAAGCGTAAACTCCATTTCGGAGTTTCGGATACCGGGAAATTGAGAAGTCAAGAGTTGAGACTCTTCAACACAGGAGTCCCGGAGTTGCAAAATCCAGAATCCCGAAATCCCGAAAGAGGCACATCAACAAGAGTTTTACAGACCAGGAAATAACTCCATTTCAGAGTTTCGGATATCGGGAGATTGAGAAGTCAAAAGTCAAGACTCTTCATCATCAGAAGTTCCAGAATCGCGAAATGCGAAACGCCGAAATCCCAGAAGAAGGAGGACAATTTCAGGTACCGGGAGTTGGAAGAGTCAAGACTCTTCATCATTAGGAGTCCTGGAATCGCGAAATGCGAAATGCCAAAATCCTGGAAGAAGGAGGATGATTTCGGATACTGGGAGTTGGGGATGTCAAGAACTCTTACTACAGGAGTCCCGAAATCGTGAAATGTCAAAGACTCCATACCAGAGGTTTAGATACCGGGAGTTGGAGATGTCAAGGACTCTCATGACAGGAATCCCAAAGTTGCGAAGTGCGAAAAGCTGAAAAGTTGATTTGACTCCATTTCGGAGTTTCGTACACCGGGAGGTGGAGTTGTCAAGAACTCTCATGTCAAGAATGCCGAAATCGTGATGTGCGAAATCACGAAGAGATATAGACCGTCGAATCATCTAGGGTGTGGACCGTTGATCCGACTCCATTTCAGAGCTGCGGATACCAAGATTTGGAAGAGTCAAGTGACGAGACTCTTCATCGCAAGAATCATGAAAGGCTGAAATGCGAAATGCCGAAATGATCAGAGCTAGTGAAACCAAGCTTCATTTCGGAGCTTCGGATACCAGGACATGGAGCATCAAGAACTCATCACCACAGGAACGTCGAAGTGCCAAAAAGAGAAATCACAAAAGCACTATAGGGATAAGCACTCGGTCACCTCTCGTAGTCACATGGTCGAAGAGATATAGAGAAAAGATTGAAGCGACGAGCTCCTTTTTCAAAGTCTCAGAGATCGCGACTTGGAGAGTCGAGATGCCACACAACGAGATTGTCGAACTGCTGAAGTGCGAAATGGAGAAATGAACACACGATTCAATGAAGTCAATTCAACGGTGCAGATGAATTTGAATAAGATCAGAGGGCCACTATTGCACTTCACAGTGTAATTGCTGGAAACAAATGATGGTTTCTGCCAAAGGATGAGCTCGTCTATGACAGAGAAGACGAAGAGTCTCAACTGCCTGAGAAGCTGAGGAATCTCGAGATAACACCCAGTGATGATGGATGCATGGGTGAAACTGCCAGAGAAGCTAAAGAGTTACCATGATGATCAGGTAGAGTACTCACAATGAGTAGGAGATCCAGAACAGAGAGAGACAACATGGCACATAGGAGATGGCATAGTTGTGGAAGAGTGAAGTGGAGAAAACACCCCGATGTGGAGAGCATGCCAGAGGAAGAAGTAGATTGCATGCACAAGGTGCACAGAGAGCATAAGAATNTGAATTTGAATAAGATCAGAGGGCCACTATTGCACTTCACAGTGTAATTGCTGGAAACAAATGATGGTTTCTGCCAAAGGATGAGCTCGTCTATGACATAGAAGACGAAGAGTCTCAACTGCCTGAGAAGCTGAGGAATCTCGAGATAACACCCAGTGATGATGGATGCATGGGTGAAACTGCCAGAGAAGCTGAAGAGTTACCATGATGATCAGGCAGAGTACTCACAATGAGTAGGAGATCCAGAACAGAGAGAGACAACATGGCACATAGGAGATGGCATAGTTGTGGAAGAGTGAAGTGGAGAAAACACCCCGATGTGGAGAGCATGCCAGAGGAAGAAGTAGATTGCATGCACAAGGTGCACAGAGAGCATAAGAATGCTAAACAAAGAAGAAATGGGGTTGTTGTTGTGAGTGATTGAGGTGTGAAGAAGGAGGCAGAGCACAGCAACAAAAATGCACAGAAGGGGAATGGTGGATTGAAGGGACATGGCGCAGAGAGCATAAAAGGCAAAAGAATAGAAAGCGCAAGGAGTGTGCATAAGACATCGATGCAAACAGAGAAACTCAGTGTAGGAGAACAATGATAAGTTTGGTAAGCCAATGATATATATTGTATCACTGTGATAAGTTTAATTAGCAAAAATTTATATTTCAAGGTGGTAGGGAGGTGCTAGGGAGAACTGTTGTCCTCAGAGGTTCAAGTGGGTGCTTGAACAAAGGGAGTTGTAGCTTCCATCTGGTTGCAGCCAGGGAAACCAAGGTGGCAGGGTTGTGAAAGGGAGAATTGTTGTTCTCTGTTATATAGGTTGGTGTCTATGTGAATGGAAGTTGGTGCTTCCATCTAGTTGGTGCTGGAACACTTAGGGAGTTGGTGCTTCCTTCTAGTGGGTGCTAGAGAAACCAGGGAGTTGGTGCTTCCTTCTAGTAGGTGCTAGAGAAAACAGAGAGTTGGTGCTCTCAGCAAGTTGCTGCTTGCAAAATAGAGGTTGTAGCCTCATTATGAGTTGGTGCTCATATGTATGATAATGTAAAGAATGTAAAGATTACTTATCATATAAAGAAGAAGAGGTTTTTACCCTGTATGGGTTTCCTCAGGAAATATTTGTCTCTGTGTATCTCATATGTGTGACTGATGTTGAATGTTCTATTGCTTACTTCCTTGCATTATTGTGAMTATCATTAAATGTTGTGTAAAGAGTTTAAAATAAGCATAATTGTTTAAGCATAGGTACAACTGATTCACCCCCCCTTCTCAGTTGTTCAACAAATCCCACCTTTTTCCTTYATAATGTCTCCACAATATTCAAATTGGCAACAACACATTAAGGCCAACATGTTTGGGGATTTTGTAAGGGTGATGCACATTGCTTCTCACCCCCATCTAGTTATACTATGATGGCTTTGTTGAGTTGACATATGTGGTTTAACAAGCTTGAAACAAGGCACCATGCATAAATTGACATTGATCATGAACCTAGGGGATAGTTTGGAAAGAAATTCCCCCATTTTTCCTTAAGCTTCCCTCACTCAATCTTGTGGCCTTGTTGGCGAGGGTGTTTGCACAACGATTTAATGCCCTCAAGGCTTGGAAAAATGTTATATCCTTAAACTAACCAGTCTCCTTTTTTTATTCTAGCAATGATTCAGGCTAGCTTACTGTCAAATGAAGTTTTCTTGTTGTTCATAAGTTTGATAATTGTAGATGAATCTCTAATAACAACCATGGTCTCTGCTCTCATCACATTTCTAGATAGGAGTCCCTAGAGGAGAGTAAACAATTTTGTTTGATTTTTTGTGGTTGTCCCTAAAATCCATTCATAAGTCCATTATTTTTTCCTCCCGAGATCAAGAATGATCCCCATGCACCTGCCACCCTTGTCCTATTATATCATAGATTTTTCTATTTTTTTTTAATTTAATTTTTAAAACCATATTTATATAATTACTATTTTTTTCTTTTATCACTCAATTAGTTCATCTGAATTTACAATTTTAATTTTTTAAATAACTAAAAAATATATCCAAATTCATAATTCTATTTTTCTAAATAATTAAAATATACATTATAAATTGTCCACCAAATTATGTTGTATTTTAGGATCATTACATTGTTCATTAATTTCTTCCTAATACACATTTTGTTTAGGCAATTAAAAATTTGTTTTTAAATGATATATATATATATATATATATAAAACTTATGGAGCAATATTGACCTATAAATTTTTAATCCTATATAAATCTATGCTCTATTAAACTAACTTTGAAAGGGAAAATGATTGTTGTCTGTCTATAATAGATAAAGACAAATTGACAAGAAGCTCATGCGATCACAATTGTTTTATAACGAGAGATGTTGAGAATACAAGTAATAATGAGGATAATATAAGTCATTATTATTAATGGTGAAACTATAAGGAGATGGTAATTAGTACTTCAAGTCCTATATGTTTGTAACTATAAGTGAATTTTGTTTCATTTGTTTTATACAAATACATAAATAAATTAGTAGGCTTTTCTTTTAATATCATATTAAAAAAATAGTATAATCATGTCAGTTTGTTATTAGGGAAACCACAAGAAGTCAGAAAAGAATCATTTTTTAATGTCTAAAATGTCATATAACCTTTAGATAATGAATATATACTAGCTTAAGTTGTACATAAGATATTTTAGGAAGTAACATAAAGATACGATGAAAGAATAGCATCTTAGAATTGAGAATAAAACAAGACATGGCTATTTTAGTTTAGCAGCCTGCAAAGTTAGGTGTCCGTGACACCTCATTTTGAGCTTGTTGTGTTGGCAAGGGGGTCTTCTTCAATTATGATTGAGTTGGAGGGGGTGCCCTTCGATCCTATAGTTCATTTAGGAGATGTTATGTTATCACTGCCACTACCCTAGGGGTTGAAATATATGATGTTAATGTCGAAGACTGCTTTGAAAACCACTTCAAATTTCCTATCCATCAAATCCAACTTGTGGTTGTTGGAGGCCTCTTTCCTCTACAACTTGGGAAAATAAATCTTTGTTGAGCCAATAGAGCTCTATCAACTTAAATTTTTTTGTGTCTTTGGTTCTAGAGAAGCTTGAATAAGGGATCCAACCCTTCTATTTTGCCTCAATTTATTCTTTCGTTATCCTTTTCCTCGTTTTTTTAACAGAATTTTCCAAATGTACCATCTCCTTTGTTATCTCATGAGAGCATCTAGATGGAAATCCTTGGCTGCCTTCATGGCATCCTTTTCATCTCTGGTTATATATATGGGAAGGCTTTGTGGGATTGGGATTTTGGTTGTTGGTTTTGACCTTTTGCAAGACCTTATTTTCTAGATTCCTAGTCTAACTTAGTGCTTAACCTAGTGATACCCACATACTAGTAGAGGATGGAGGTATTTGGTTGTGACTGAGACCAATCGTTGAGATGGTGACTAACACGAGTGACAAGAGTGGGGGGCGGGGACTGAAGTGTCGTAATGATGATTTGGGGATGAAATTTGATATTGAACCAGTGGAATGGTGCTCAATAATCAAATCCACTACTCATCGGAGGTAACCCAAATTGGCTTAACGAAATGATCAATTTGTAGGATGAGAACCCGAGAAATGGAATAGGGAACAATTGAACCAAGAAAATAGAGGAAGTGCAATGAGATATCTGACCTGAAGAATAAGAGATGAGGTGTCGAAACTAGGTCTCAGGAAAGGTCTTCCATGATCATTCAATGTTTGAGCTACATGAGTATCCATGAGCTTTGGACCTTCCCAAACCTTGAGGAAATGGAATAACCAAATGCTTATTGCTTCCATGATGGAACATAACTCTGGCCTTTTCACCAACTCAATTGCAATCTTATAGGACATATGGGCTTATTTGGGCATGAATTCCCTCACCCTACTCCTTCCATCATTTTCACATGATGCATCATACATCCGTTTGGAGGCCAACATCCACCTGTCTCATGTGGATGGTGGTGGCATTGGCATAGGGCATCCCATCCAGGTGCTCATTATCCTTGATGTTGAGTTAGGAGTAGTCGTCTCGTAGTTGATTAGGGATTTGATCACTCTAGAGCCATAGTGTGTCCTAGATTACCTAAATCACCCCTTCATTCACTAATTTGTCTACCAAGCCATTGGATTTTCTTCATACATGGGAGGGGATGTTGGTTGATATAGACCTGGAAATCTCTAAATCTTGTGTTAACCCTGCTAAAGATGCCAATTCAAAGATATTTTATCTGGGTGATTGGCATGGATGATCCTAGATAGGGCTTGGATGAGTTGTTGTGAGTCCTCCTCTATGATCAGGTTATTGAAGTTGAGTTGTATGGCTAGTTGTATTCCTTTCAAAAATCCTGCTAACTCTACTCCACTGTTGGTAATGTTACCAACATGAAGAGAAAAGAAGTAGAAAATGGAGCATGTTGAATCTCTGAAAACTACAACCCATGATTGTCTCGAGTTTCCCTTCGAGGCACCATAAAAATTAAGCTTGATGAATTGGGGAGGTATGGACCATGGTTCCTTGGAAGAGGATTTAGGGTTCTTGAGAGGTCATTTAAAACAATTTATGTGATGATCTAGCTACCACACTGAGAAGATTATTCTTTTTCATTATCTTGAGGATGTTTGGCCTCCTTAGACCTAGAGGTTGCTCTAAGTTTTTCCTAGATGTTTGATTGGATATGGTTCCATATGTCTTATATATTCTTCTTTTGCATTCTTTATAGATATATACTAGAGAAAGAAGCCAGCCAAAAAGGCTCCAAACTGCATTAAGGATTGAGTTTTTGTATAAGGTCAGTCTCTAGTTTTCAAGGGTTTGTACAATCTCATTTCTGAGATGATTTTATTGTCGAAATAGTTTAGCCCCCCCTTATCCCATAGCACGTTCACTTTTGGACAATCAGTGAATAAGTTTTCTATAGTCTCTCCTTCCAATGGACACATGTAGCATAGAGAGGGGCCTTCAAACTCTCTTTTCACAATTTTGTCCCAGGTTAAGGTTTTCTTCCTATCTAAGATCCATAAGCAGGTTGATATTTTTGGCCATTGCTATGGATTCCAAATCTTTTGCCAAATGATTTTTTTATCCAAATTGTTATGCCCAACTTCAAGTGCATATGCATGTTTGACTTTGATGTTACTGTCTCCATGATCTCCGCATTTGAGAATGTCTTGACCTATTCTATATGTAATCTTCCTTGAATTGAGTTGATCCTCCAAGGCTTTGGTAGAATCTCTATCTAACTCAGTCAGCCAACTCGCACCTGAATTCCAAGATCTATACAAGCAAGGCTGTGAGTTTATGTTTTCTTCCCAATATTGTTGGACAATGTTCCAACCAATAGCTAATATGGAGGCTTTGGCTTATCAAATATTTTCCTTAATCCCAATTTTATTCTCCTACTACCATGCATCATTCCAAAAGTGAGAATTGGTACATTTATGAACCTCCTAGAAGCAATGATTTTGGATTAAGGATAAGTTATTTCATGTCTTATTCCATATTACTGAGCTCGAGATTTATCCCTTCATGTGGATGAGTGCATTCTCCTCATATTTCCCTCTCCATATTTTGGCCCAGAAGTCCTCTTTTCCTTTTATCCCCACTAGGTTTTTGTTGCTAGAGCCTTTCCCATAGTTACAAGGTCTTTGATGCCTAGTCCCCCTACCCATTTGAGAAGATAAACTTGAT
>JASDQU010363755.1:0-11586 GCA_032191745.1 Picea mariana
TGCAAGTGTGCTAGCCAGAGATTTGGTCAAAGTGTTCCTGCTCAAACAGAAAGGGACTACAATACCTTGTCTTCTGTAGGTTTCATTTACCTCTGCAAGTGTGTTAGCCAGGGATTGGATTAAGGGTTCCTACTCAGAAAGGAAAGAACCAATATCCTGTTCACTGTAGACCTCAACCTCACAAGTATGCTACAACAGAAGTAAGGCTCAAGGCTCCTGCTTAAACAGGAAGGAACTAAGTGCTTTGGTTTCTGTCAGATAGAGTTAATTGTTTTCTGCATTATTGTTTTCATGAAAGAGTGTCAGTACTGAGTCTCTGTTTGAGAGTAAGGGTCCTGTACTCTGATTGCAAGATAGTTGTTCTTTCCCATTGCAGTATTATTTTTAATGTAATCCAGGATTCTTAATTAAGCTTTAAGAAATTGCGATAGGGGAATTGCTTTCCTGTGATTTAATTCAGAGCTTCAGTTCATTTAAGCAAGAATAATTAGTGTGAATTTCTTTAATACAACACTAAGTGCTTTTGGAATTGAGCATATATAGTGCGTGGCTATCTTTGAAACAAAAGACTTCCCTGGGTTGATAATTTATGTTTCACTTAGTTGTTTAAAATTAATTAAGCAATTATAGTGACCAACATTTAGGTCCCCTCCCAAAATAGCCCCAGCTTGGGAAAGCCAGGGACATGTAGCCAAAGAGTCCCAATATCGTTTCCGATCAACATAGGGACCGTAGACATTGATGAGTACCAAAGTGCACCCGAGATCCACTGGAAATATACCAAGGCCGATCCCTATGTTAAAGCCCCAAACATTTTCACATTTGACACTCTTAAGTCTCCATCCTATGGCCAGACCCCCAGAGCATCCTTTGGCATCAATCGCTACAAAGGACTAGCTAGGGAGAAGTGCTTCTAAAGAACGAGTCACTATCTCACTAATTCCCAATGTTTCCTGTAGAAAAATTACGTCTGGGTTGTGTACAGTAATAATCCTTTTCAGAGATGATTTTTTGTCGAGTTCGCCAAACCCCTATAGTTGAGGGAGCGTATTTTCTTGAGGTAACCAACTCCTGGGATTTATTTTCTCTAAGCTCCCATTCTATGGAAGATTGTCAGCCCGAAGCCACATCTAGTTTAGCTTGATCTTGTGCTAGTAAAAAGTGAGAACGTCTGCCCCTTCCCCTCGAGGAGGACTGGGCCCGGGTAAGAGACCCTAGTCCAGCCCCTATTTGATCTTTTGAAGAGCCTCCTCCTGTTGAGTCATAGAATATGGCCCTGTTGTGGAGGGTGTATTGAATTATAGAGCCCTCAGAATACTGGGAATTGGAGGAAGACTGAAAAGTAGAGGGTGTCCTAGAAGAAGGGCTAGGAGGGGAGGGAAGGGAGGAGACAGGGTTCAGAGTAGAGTTTAAAAGGATGGAAGAAGGGTCCCCAAGGCTTAAAATAAAGGGGGTCTCCGAACCTTCGGGTTCCCTGGGCTGAAAGTCATTTGTCACTTGTCCTTGTTCAACGAATCGTGAACTGCTCAAAGAAGGAAAGAGAACCCCGTGAGGGAGGGGGAAAAAGGCCGAAACAGGCCGGGAGAGCGCAAGGGAAGAGGGAAGCCCCAACCGAGGAGGGAAATCAAAGGCCAGTGTTACAAAAGGAGGAGTCAAAGAAAAAAAATTAGAAACAGTCAGAGGCAAAGAAAGTTGTTTCTTACCTGGCGACAATTGAGTTCTTGGTCCAGCCTGCAGGGAGGATTTCTGAGCCTTTGTGAGAAACGAGCCTCTGTCCACCAAAGAAGGACCCATCGAAGTAGAAGAAAGTCGTCTGTTGACCCGTCCAAAGTCCCTAGCCTGAGAGCTCCCCGCCAAAGTGCCCCCAGATTCCCCACGGTCTGGTCTCATTCTGTCCATCACATGCCCCAAGCCAACAACCAAAGTACCCTAAAACTTCCCTTTAAAGGGTAGAGTGCATTCCTCCACGCCATGTCCATAAGCATGGAATCTGTGGAACCTGAACAAAATGCCTTCATAATCCAACAACTGTAGAAAAATACCAGAGGTTGTTTTGATTTTTATCTCCTTTAAAAGACTCGGCCTGAGGTCCAGCCGCACCAAGATTCTAGAGACAGTCATAAGCCCCGTCTATTCAAAAGAGTAGTTGGCCTCCAATAAACCTCTGAGTCTATTTCTAATGGCCGAGAAGTGCGCATAGTTTCAGTATTGCATGGGAAGGCCTGGTAGCTAGACCCATACTGGAACGAAATCGACTTTCTCCCTCTTGGCGTCAAAGTTTGGGGTCCAGTGCTTGAGTACTATTGGGGTACCCACCATCATCCAATTCTTTAAGAGGACCCAATCCACATCCGAGGAGGCTTTGAATATAAAGGAGAACCATCCCCTGGCGAGCAAACGAATGTAGGGAGAGGAGGTACGTTTTGAGCCCCATGAGTTTTCCACCCAGGAGCGAAGAAACGTAGTTCCCAGTATTTTACCTGTTGCTCGCCCTACCACCACTAGCTCAGAGAACTCCACCACTCGATCCATATCGATGTCTTTTCTAAAGACTAGACAATCTGGGTCTGAGCAATCTCGAGCGCACTGAGTACTCTTTGGCGCAGAGTGCTTTGAACCCCTAGAAACCTTGGGGCGTTCTCAGCTTCCTTTCTGAGTCAGGCCCTTGGAGCCGTGTCTCTGAGGGGGATCAACAAGACTGGGAGCCCTGCTAGGAGAGAGATCCATACTAAAAAAAGCGCCTACCATCGTCGTAGGTTCCAAAAGAGGTCCCGGGTCATTGAGTAGTTTTGAGGGCGAAAAATGGGTTCCTGAGTATTCCTCCCCTAAATCTTTCTGAGATGTGTCCCAACCAACTGCAATAGATGTAGCCCCAGGTTCAGATCCAAGGCAAGAAAAAGGACCTTTTGACAAACCCAGAATCGGATCCATTCCAGCCTCCAAGCCCACCAAAGTAGACGCCACTGGTCCATTTGTCAGCCCTATTGAAATAGACAGAGGAGACAGGGTGTGATTCCCCAGGAAAATTCCAGATGTCAGGGGAATGTTCAAATCCTCCGGGATCAACTCCTCAAGTCCCAAAGTAGTAAAGATAGGGTTGGATGGGGACCCAATAACTGTTCCATCCTCTAAAAAGCCCAGGTCCAACGCCCCACCTAGGTCCATGCCGATCCTGTCGAGAAAAATTGAGGGATCACGGAGAAAACCTTCAAAGCGTGTTCAGATCCAAGCCCCCACAAGAATATTAATGCAACATCTACCTCCCTGGCCTCAAACACTACCACTAAAACCAATGATGGAGTATTGACCGACTTCCTACCCGGCCGCCGACCACCGTGCCCACCTTCTGCAGCTGCCAGGGCACCTAAACGACCTCCATTGTTCTGTCACATATGCAGACCTCCATTTTCACCGCCATGAATTTCTGTCACATCTGTTTGATAATCAAATTCATCTCCCTATATTATTATTATTATTATTATTATAATATTAATAATTATATTATTAATTATTAATCTGGGATAATGTCTTCCCGATGTTGTCCAAACATCAACACTTTAGATGTGAGTTTCAAATTCTGTTTCATTGGAGTAGAAACATGATTACACCCAACCATGTCAAACTTGTTCAACAATTCTCCAATGTACTTCTTCTGGGAGATGAATATGTACTTTGGATTTTGAATCACCTCAATGCCCAAATAGTAGTGAAGATGTCCCAAATCTATCATTTCAAAGCCTTTCTTCAATTCTTTCTTTATGAATGGAATGTAGCTTTCATTGTTCCACGTTATCAACATATCATCTACATATACTACAAGATATGCAATAGTTATGCCAACTTTCTTGACAAAGTTGCTTCATCAAGATTGTAGTGCTTGAAATTCGATTTCAAAAAATGCTCAGTTAGCTTTTCATTCCAGCCTCACAGTGCTTGTTTCAGTTCATATAAGGATTTGATGAGTTTGGATACCTTCTATTATTGTCCCTTCACAACAAAGCCTTTTGGTTGAGACATGAAAATATTCTCTTTCAAGTCTTCATTCAATAAAACAATCTTCACATCCATTTGATGAATTTTCATTCCATTTTGTGCTGCCATGGAAAATAGAGTATAGATGGTAGCCCATTTTTCTATGGGGGCAAAAGTATCCTCATAATTAACACCTTTCTTTGCAAATCCTTTTTCCACAAGCCTTGCTTTGTGCTTGTCAAGTGAACCATTTGATTTGTACTTGTTCTTGAATATCCACTTGCATCTGTTTGGTTTGGTTCCAAATAGGGGGTCCACCAAATTCCATGTCCCATTCTTGATGAGAGCATCATGTTCCTTCTGCATGGCTGCTTTCCATTCATCATGAAAAATGGTTTCTTCAAAGGAAGTCGGTTCAAGGTTAGTAGATAAATTCAACTCACAATCATATGAAACATCCATGTCATCTACATCACCTTAGTTTAAATTATCTACATTAACTCCATCTTATCTTGAGGACATTCTAGTTCTTGTGTTTTCTACCTCATGAGGATGAACACTTTCAAGTGTTTTTGTGAGTCATTTTGGTGGATCTTTCTTAGATGGTCTAGGTTGCTCAAGTGATTGAGATGGTGTTGAGTTCTCATCAAGACTTAGGTTTTCAATCCTCTCGATCATATCGTCCAAATGAACTTCGGGTTCTGATGAAGTGGATGGAACTTCTACATGTGGAGGATATGCTGCTTCAAAAGAGAATTCCAGATATTGAACCAAGATGGGGATCCCCACTTCAAGATGTGGAATCTCATTATCAAATTCATGATATGTCTTTAGACGAGTGAATCTGTCCAGATGATCAAACTTCCCCTCAACCATTTCATCATTCTTGGAGAATTCAAGAAATATTACATCTTTGGAGAGGAATAATTTATTTTTTATCTCATCATGAAGACAATATCCTTTGGTGGTATTTGCGTACACCAAGAAGATGCACATCTGACTCCCTGCATCAAGTTTGCTTCTTTTCTCCTTAGGAATCAGGGCACAACATGTGGAACCAAATACCTTGAGATGCCTCAATGAGTGAATGTGGCCATACCACATTTCATAAGGATTCTTGTTTTGAAGAGCATGAGATGGACACCTGTGTTTTACAGAAACTACACATAGAACTCAATCAACCCAAAACATCAATTTTACATTCTTGAAAAACATCATGGAACAAACCATATTTAGGAGTGTACTGTTCATTCGTTTAGATACATCGTTATGCTGAGGATTGTATGAAACTGTGGTTTGATGCTTGATACCATGTTGGAAAATATAGATTTCAAATTATTAGTGCAAAGAGAGCCAATACGAGACTGAGCTTCATTTCAAATCCATACATGAAAATTTTTAAAAGTTTGTGATTTATCTTTCAACAAGTACACCCAACACATCCCGATGTAATCATCAATAAAATACATGATATATTTATTTCCATTTGCAGAAGGAACATGCATAGGGCGACATAAATAAGAATGAATTAGTTCAAGTTTTGTACATGCTCTCGAAGTAGAATCATGAAATGGTTGTTTGCTGTGTTTTCCAAGGATACAAGCATCACATTGCTTCAATTTCTTAGGATTAGTAGGCAAACCAGAAACACCATTCTTTTTCAACAAACAAAGACTGTCATAATTAATATGGCCAAATATAGCATGCCACAAAAGACTAGATGGAATTATACCTTCCGTGATGAGATATATATGCAACATTTTGTGTATGTGAAGATGTCCCGATATATATGCAACATTTTGTGTATGTGAAGATGTCCCTTTCAGTTTCAGCAATCTTCCATTTTCCATTCTAGTCATGACAACCATGTTGTATGAATCCTTCCTTATTTCAATTTTTCCATTGAACATGTGAACATAGTGGCCTTACTGATGTGCACAAGGGACAAAATGTTTCTTTACAACTCAGGAAGATAGAGCACATTGTGCAGAAGAAAGTTTGGGAGTCCAAGCAACTTAAGCTTGATGATGCCCATTCCAAAAGGTGCGAGACTTGATTTATCTGAAAAATACTCTACACCATATACATTATCATTGAAGTCTTCAAAGAAGTCTTTTCAAAATGTCACGTGGGAGGTTGCACCTGTGTCAAGAAGCCATGCATCTCTTCAAGGAGTATATGAAGTGTTAAACAAATATTTTGTTACTCCTATATTGCAATGGGAAACAATGTAATGAGTATATTCAAGTGGTTTATCTTTTGCTGGTTCTGAAGTTTTACCTTTGTCCTCTTTTTGATTCTGTCTGTCTTCTTTGATATTTTCCCATGGAAATCTGCAGTCATTCACTTCATGTGACCCATTCTTTTTTCAACAGGTACAATGAAGATTGGATATATTACCTTGGTTGTGTCTACCCCCCTGCCTATGAAAGTATTTCTTGCACTTCTTCTTTTGATACCTTCTCCTCTAGAAGAATAATGTGATTGACTCTTCTCTTTTTGAGAAAGACACACAATATCACCGGTGGAGTGAGCTGACTTATTTCCAAAGCCTTTCTCACATTCTGCAACTTTCTCCACTAACTTGTCAAATGTTATGGATTTCATTTGACCACTTGATTTTAGAGATTCAAGGTAGTGAGAATATGTAGGGTAGGGGGCCTTAATGAAGGTTGCGAGAGGGAGGTCTATCTTCACCCCAGTGGCATCATTGTCATGCATTATGGCTTTGATCTCAAAAGCTAAAGCCATAGGGTCATCATTCTTCAACTCTAGGTTGAAGAGCTTCATGATCATTTGTATAAGTTCCAACTTTGAGTGTGTGTCATATGAGTCGTTTAATATCTTCAAAGTCGTTAATATAAGCAATATGAAAGCTCACCTTTTCACTTATTGTTGCAGAAATCAAAACATATGCTTTCTGGTCTTTGTCCTTCCATATGGCACGTTCTTTGTTTGATCTAGAAATGGTCGGTTTGCTACTCTTCGACTTTGCTTCTGATTCATCTTCAACATCAACTCATTCAACTTATTTTTTATTGGTCGCTGTTGCTTCGCAAATACCATTCCACATGTCATTGAAGCTCAATGTGCTTTTGATCTTTCTGTACCATTCTTCATAGTTCTTTATCAGCCAACACTATGCCGAAGATGGTAATTTGAGAATGCATATTCTGCCACCTTCACTCAAGTGCAACATCAACAAACTTGTGAATTGATAACTATGCAGTCTTGGTTATGGATGAAAAGAGCAATGCACTTAATTTTTTTTTTGATAAATTACAACGATACCAATTAAAAATCAAGAGCATCGATATTAATTAAAGCTAGAAGCCAATTGATACCCTTTTGTGAATTCTACGTTAATCAAAATGAATTTCCACCAACAATTATTCCTAGCTCTCTATTTCCGCATCCCTTCATTTTCATACACAAGTCTGAACAAGGGAGATTTCAAGGGTCATACGAAGCCTACTCATGGAAATAGATCTACCTACTCTAACGAACCAATGCGATCACTGTTCCATCTACGCTTCCGTGTTAACTCTTCTAGCAGTTGGAAGCTGGTTAAACTCCAATGATGTTCACTTATAAAGACCCGATATAGGGATTGGCATTAGAATGAAAACATCCAACTTCTAATACGAATGAGATCTGAAAAATTTATTTTCAACTTTCTTCTTCTATGGTCGAAAACTCAGCACTCCTAACAGACGTACATACCAAGAATGAGGGAGCACGCACATTCTTCTTCCATTCTGGTTTCAATCACAAGGTTTGTTTAGTAATGAAAATTGGGCACCCAAGCAATTCGACATGCTATGGAACGATACACAATGTAGTTTAGTGGTAAGAATTCCACGTTGTGGCCATGGAGACTTGGACTACTTTGAGCGCGTGAGGGAGACTGTGGAGGAAACACAAATTAGGGTTTACGAGAGAGCCGTGTGGAGGCACCAGAAATTAGGGTTTGCAGGCGTGAAATCGTTGATGGTTTGGAGAACGAGTCGATGGGTTGAATAATTTAGGGTTTCATAGAATCCATACCATGGAACAATCAACAGGTGGTTCGAATGATTGGGAGAGAGAGGCGTGCCAAACTAAAACACAGACTGGAACAACGTAGAAGGATTGACATGAAGAGGGAAGGCGTTTTCTACTCAAGGAAACACCAAGGAATCAAATTATGGAGTTATCGTGAGCTCTAATACCACTGTCAGGTCAGGTATGGAAGAAAATGTAATTCATTTGTATAATTGTATTAGTTGAAGCTCAATAAATAAACAAACAAACAATGATTGTTGGTCTTCGTTAATGGATGACTCTTCCTATCATTTATGATTAGTCATATTTACAATTTATGTTACAAGTAACACAATCACAAAGATTAGTCATATTTACAATTTATGTTACAAGTAACACAATCACAAAGATTGCTTAATTTATGTTATAAGTAACACAATAACAAAAATTACTTAATTTTACAAGTAACACAATCACAAAGATTACATGTCAACAAATATAATTAAACTATACTATGATAGGTGGTTTGTGTATTGTTGGGCTCCCAACAACACTCTGTACATATTATTTGTAAGATGGCTTTGGATTAGGTTCACGTAAAAATCTAATGAAGATTTGCATTACATAAAGGGATTATTATTAGTTAATTATGCATATCTTTTTATTTACAAACTCATTCAATGTGCTATTGTCTTGTGGGAAAAAACCTTTCAATCATAAAGGGATTATTATTAGTTAATTATGCATATCTTTTTATTTACAAACTCATTCAATGTGCTATTGTCTTGTGGAAAAAAACCTTTCAATCCTTGTAGAGATAATTCTTCACAATATTTGATGCGGAAATCAAAGAGATAGAATTCATACAAGTTTTTAATTCAAGGACTGGTTAAAATAGTAGGGTTCTATAAATTATGAATTTCTCCTTGAGTTGGAAAGGAGATATTTCTAATCTTATAAGTGTAAATTTTACAATATGTGGCAGATAAATTATGAATATGTTTCGAGTACAAAGTTGCTTATCAACTTATAAAAGTCAAATTCAATATGACTTGGATATAAATTTTGTTTGGTTTATCCAATTCAAGTAATTCAAGATGCTTTTGGAAGAGAAAATAGAGAATAATGAGAACCGGTTTGAAAGCAATTTGGATAGTGGTTATAGAGATATTTAGTTTGCTAGTTTGGCTCGATTAAAAAAACTTGGTTTGTTGAATATTTGAGTGGTTATCATAAAATCTTACAACTTTCAATATGAAATTCAGATCGAGGTGGATTTGAGAGAAGTCTATCCATAATTTTCATTAATATATGGATATTCCAAAATTTTCAATAGGTACTTGGAAATATATCTATATCTCAAAAATTTGCATAGATGAAGGAATTAATATAAGAGAACATTTGAGTAATTTAAAGGAAAAGTGTGAACCAATAATTTGACGACGATGCTATTAAATAACAATATCGACAAAGTTAAAAAATGATAGGTGGTTTGTGTATTATTGGGCTCCCAACAACACTTTGTACATACTAATTGTAGAGTAGCTTTGAATTGGGTTCACATAAAAATTTAGTGAGGATATGGATTATATAAAGAGATTATTATAGTCATCAACACACAAAATTTACACATAAGTGTATGATATTTTTATTATTATTATCTCTTGGGATGTTTATTGAGGATATATATATATATATATATATATAATCATTATTATGCAAGTTAAAGAGTGAACTTGTTCCTATTATATTGGAAAATTGTGCTTCTCATCTATGTTTTTTTTTTTGGTATTTATCATGTTGTTTAGGGAATTTGGCTCATAACAAGTTGTTGAGGCAATGAATGAATATATCCTCACTCAAGCATTTTTGAATCTCACTAGGCTAGGTGAGATAGGTGAGATTATCACCCTGGCTTATAGCTCGTTCAAAAATATCATTCAACCCTCAAGAAATAAGTTCTTGGGCCTGATGCTATTATCAAATCTGTATACTTTGTTGTAAAATAAAATTCAAAAATATGAAAAGTGTTTGTAAATGAAGTTTATAATTGTTGAATAAAGAAATACAAAATAGCATACATCTGAAAAATTCAATACACAACAAGTCTCAAATTGAGAAGAAATGAGAAAATGATTTTATTGATATGTTTTCTGAGCTACAACCAAGTTTATCTTTACAAACCCCTACGAGGATTTGGACTAGAATTAGACTTAGAAGTCTAAGATGTAATTTTGAATCATACATAGACAACTGGTGTCTCAAAGAAAAAGACCAAGACATGAAATAAACTAGATCAATCCAAGCTACAAGCACATCATAGTCTTGACTCTACAAAATGACATTAATTAGCATTGAAACTAAATTTAGAAATTACAGTTAAGACTAAATAGACTATCAAGATTAATGAATGATCTTTTGAAGCATGTTAAAGTCTATGCTTCCCAGTCCTTTCTTTTTCCACCTTTCAAGTAACCCTGCTATCACCAAGATAACTTAGCTCTGAAGAAACTCATAAATGAATGAATGAATAAGTATTCTCACTTGAGGCAAGAAAAAACCTTATCAAAAGTATCTCTTTCTATTTTTTCATCTCTCCTCTTTTTCCCTTGAATTCTTTCTTTTATTCTTCAAAAACTAGTTCAAGTGGTTCAACTACCTTTTGTTATAAAGTTAAATAACTTTAGTTAAAATATGACAACTTTATTTATGATAAAGGTAAATAACAATAAATAATAATTAGTAGGTGGGGTCCCACTAGTTTATTTTATTTTCATTTTAAAAATTTTCCCTTATGACTCCCAAATAATAGAAAATATCCACATATATGGAAGCAACAATAAATCAATAAAACATTCATCAAATAAAAACCAAGTCATCACGCTTGTACATCCCAAAAACAATATGATATTAAAGGTTCCAAAAATTAATATCATATGTCAACTATGAGTGAAAGGTCTTCAAAATAAACTGTCATTAACAAAGTTCGGGATGCTTGCTTAACCAATATTGCCTATCCTTGATAGAAGGATTTCGTTTATTTTTCTAGCTATGGGTAAGATAGGTTTCCCATTGAGGTTTAACTCACTGGTTTGAATCAACTGTTTGAATTCATCGGAACCAACATTGAAGTAGATGGAAAGTATGATCTTCTTGTGCCTCCTTTGTTTCCACAACATATTTGGTTTTCAGTCCTTCCTTTTCTGTTACCTCTGTTGGTTTACCTACTGCCTTTATCTAAAATCATTTCTATTTCAATCAATTAAAAATATTCAAAGTAAGATAATCATTCATTGAAAAATTTGTTAAATATGGTTTGGTAAGGCTCTATCTAATAGCATAGCAAATCAAGTAAAAGGGGAAAAATGAAAGGGAAAAATGTGAACAACAGAAAGGAAACCCAAACTCATATTCTTCACAATGAATTCCTTCCGTTGATAATTATCTCAATACCTCTTATATACGAACAACTCGATGCATTTAGAAACATGAACAAGGAAAAAACTGACAAATACATGAAAATGAAATTATGAATGGTCATGATAAATGATGTCGGGAATAAACTTATGAAAAGTGATTTAAATGAGGGGT
>JASDQU010363757.1:807-11661 GCA_032191745.1 Picea mariana
AATATTGGTTTTTTAAGTGGAGTACAATACTTACGTGTCAATTCTTTCAATGAAAGACAAAGAGGGAAAATATTAATGTGGAAAAAACTTTAGTCATAGATAATTACATATAAAAAAATATTAACATAAAATAAAAACTATGTGATAATAATATTTCAAAGGGAGTGGACAATTATATTAAAAATATATTTTTCAAAATTTATTATCTCTAATCCGGGTGCCAAACCTGGAATAGATGCTTCTGCCAACCCACTAATATACTCTAGCCGCATTGTAAACTCTAGTGCTTCCCACTGCATGGTCAACCGTTGTTGCAGTAACGACATCCGTAGATGGTTTAAAAATCATAGCAATAAAATGTTCTTCAGAATAGTTCGGTCAGCTATAACACTATCTCTATCTCTAAGTAGTAGCGCTTAAGACTATCTCTAAGATTGAATGAAGTAGTAGTATAAGTTTTTATCTCCTTCTCCTTTCTCCATTCTCTAAACTATATTTAGACTCTCTGTTGAAAGGCATAGCTTTAGGTCTATCTTCCAGTTGCTAACACACGCAGGATTCCTCCAATTTGTTTACTTTTGTCCATGGAATTGGGATCAAGTCACGAGGTATTGTCAAATGCTAAAATCCCTATTATCTAAATTGAAAAATGTTATCACGTTGGAAATATTTGTGTAATCTTTTGAAATATATATATATATATAGTATTAAAATTTTATAATAGTTAACTTGGTAGATATAACAAGTGTTGCATGGTAGTGTAGTTCTTGCCTAAAAGTTAATTTATCTAGAAAAATTAAAAGTTAATTTGTTAAGTTAATTAAAAGTAAATTAAAAGTTAATTTACTCGAAAAGATTATCCTCAACTTATAGTTGCAAAACAAGATTATCCTCAACTTAATTGTATTATGGACAAGTGCAAAATATGCTCATATGTATTAATTTAATATCATTTAAACTAAAAGTTCAAATTTGTTTGTGGCAAAAAGAATACATCACCACAACCAAATTCTATCAGTGCTTTCTTTTTATTTACTTTTCAACATTGTACCTTTAAAAAATGAATTTTTATTACAAATAATCATCCCTTTAATACAAATACAAATAAAAATAAATGGAATATTTATTATTAGCGAGAGCTATTTTGGTTGCTTTGCTTAGTGGTTTTTCCAAAAATTTATAGGTGCGTTGGTTGGCGGACTCACGAGTTCACATTTGTAGTCATTCTTTTGTATCACAAGTCTGATCGACGACTTCCTCATTCCATACTTAGCCACTTTTCCGATTGCGATTCCCGAGCTCACGGGCTCAAAATTGCGCTTATATTGTTCTGTGTCCTCCAAACAACACCCGGAGTTTCGCGATATACAAATTGACAACCAGACTCCCGGGCTGGCGGGATCAAAATTGCGCTTATATTATAAATTTTGAAGAAGCTTTAAAAAGTAATTTAGTTCTAAAAAATAAAAATAAAAAGTTATTTTATATTATTAAGGGTTGATCATGTTAAAATGAAATGTCCATGATACCATTAACTTTAATTATGGTATTCTTACTTTATTTTCTTAAAATTTAACTTCTGAATTACTATCTCAAGCTTCCATATAATCATTAGCTATATATTTTAATAAACTTTAATGAAATTTAAACTTTATGGTCTCAAACTTCCATATAACCATTAGCTTTCATAGATATTTTAATAAAATCTAGATATTTATTTTAATTTTAAACATGTATTTTTTTTAAAATAATATTTTCATAATTGAATTTTATAATTTTTAACTATTTTTTTTACGTTTATGGTAAATAAAAATAAAAATTAATTTTGAATAATTTATTTTTTTAGTTTAAATTTCAAATAAAATTAACAAAATTTGAAAATAAGAATAGTTAATTTTAAGTTTTAAAAAAACTTTACTGTGTAATTTTGATTATAACTTTTTATTGATATCTAATAAACTTTCTCATCTATATAAACTTGGTTGTACTTTTTGGGTGATATCTAATAAAATTTGAATGGGATAAAAAAATTGTATTTATTATTATTATATTTTGCATGTTTGTATTAGTAATATATTAAATGAATTTAAAAGGTGGGATAAAAAAATTGTATTTATTATTATTATATTTTGCATGTTTGTATTAGTAATATATTAAATGAATTTAAAAGGTGTGATATATTAAATTATAGTGATAGGTGTTTTTTATTTTGAAAATATGAGGGAGGGTGTAAGATTGGATGGTGGGATACACCCAATAATTATCTTTGTTTAATCTTTATCCTTTAATAAATTAGTTATTCAACTATTAATTACTGATGACAGATATTGTTGATGGATGGTTATCCCTATCAACTATCTAACATTATCTAAAAACATTATTTCCAAATACTAAATTATTAATATTAAATATTAATATTGTACAATTTAATTACATAAAATTATTAAAGGATGTTAAATCCATTTTTTTAAATGTATGAACGATATAAACTTCGTTCTCTTTTATGAGGTGATATCTAATAAACTTGGAATGGGATAATAACTGTGTTTATTATTATTATATTTTGTATCTTTGTGTTTATTATTATTCGTTTTTCCAAAAATGTCTGGGTGCATGGATTGGCGGACTCACGGGTTCACATTTATAGTCATGTTTTTCTATCACGAGTCTGACTGACGACTTCCTCATTCCATACTTAGCCATATTTTGGATCGCGGGTTCATGGGCTAGCAAGCTCAAAATTGCGCTTCTGCGATATACAAATTGGCAGCCGGACTCTCAGGCTGGCGGGCTCAATATTGCGCTTATATTATAAATTTTGAAGAAGCCTTAAAAAGTAATTTAGTTATAAAAATAAAAAGGTTATTTTATATTATTAAGGGTTGATCATGTTAAAATGAAATGTTCATGATACCATTAACTTTAATTATGGTAATTCTTACTTTATTTTCTTAAAATTGAACTTCTAAAATACTATCTCAAGCTTCCATTAACCATTCACTTACATATTTTAATAAACTTTAATGAAATTTAAACTTTATGGTCTCAAACTTCCATATAACCATTAGCTTTCATAGATATTTTAATAAAATCTAGATATTTATTTTAATTTTAAACATGTATTTTTTTTAAATAGTATTTTCATAATTGAATTTTAAAATTTTTAACTAATTTTTTTAAGTTTATGGTAAATACATTCCGAGTAAAAATCAAAATTTGTTTTGATTAATTTATTTTTTTAATTTAAATTTCAAATAAAATTAACACAATTTGAAAATAAGAATAGTTAATTTTAAGTTTAAAAAAAATTTACTGTGTACTTTTGATTATAACTTTTTATTGATGTCTAATAAACTTTCTCATCTATATCTAAATCCTTTTCTGACAAAGAAGAACCACTTTTATCGAAGCAACGACAAGTTAGGGTTTGGACAGTCGCGGCCATTGTAGAGGGCAGCATGAGCACTAGAGGATGGGGTAAGGGGACCCCCTCATACAAACAGATAGTGGTAGACGGAGGGAAAGGGCCAAGGGGAGTAGTATTCAAGGCACCAATGAAAGGCACCTCGGGATCAGACCCTGGAATAGGTCAGGAAAGAAACAAAGGGAAAAGTGAATGCAGGGAAGAGGAAGCAAGAGAAACTCAGAACGAGACGCAAGACACAACGAAGACCAACCGGACCGAAGGGTGTAACCCATGCAAACCCAAAGTAGCACTGATACCCAAGGTGGTGGTATTGGAGGATCTGAAAACGCAACTCTATAGAGATCAGATGAAGGCGCATGCGCTAATCTGCAAATTTATGGGATTATGGCCCACAAAAAAAGCGTTGCGCAACTGGATCAAATATCACTGGAAGCCAAATGGGGAAGTGGAGCTCCACCTGGGCTCGAAAGGTTTCTTCACAATGGCATTCATAAACCTAGAGGATAGAGACAGAGTATTTGAAGGAGGGCCATACTTCCATGCATCAGCAGAACTGTACATGTAGCCATGGAAGGAGAATTTCTCCCCAGAAAAAGAGACCTTCAAAAAGGTACCGGTTTGGCTGAGACTCTACTCCCTACCCTTAGACTATTGGTTACCCTCCACTTTCGAAGCRATAGGGAATAAACTRGGGAAATATATAAAGACCRCAGAAGCAACCCTGAAAGGGAGATACACATCCTAYGCAAGAATATGCATAGAGATRGATGTGTCGRGAGCACTYYCAGAAGYGATATGYCTYRAATTYAGRGAYGAGKAATGGRTCCAAAACATYGATTATGAACAAATCCCCTTCYGATGYAGAAGATKCCAYRMACATRGCCACCTGATCAGGGAATGCCCTCTTAATAAAAAKMAAGAAAYKRAAAATTCCAAACCAYAGCAGGATGAGGATGGATTTGTTAAACCAAACCCCAGAAGTAGAGCCAACAAAAGGCAGAGCAAAGCCCAGGCAGGAAATAACCCAGAAGTCTGGTTGAGCCCGGAAGGAAGGGATAAAACCAATCAAGGGGCAGAGGCCAAGAAGGATACGAAAACAGCTCAGGAACTCTGAGAACAAACACCAAACGAGCCCACCGACTGACCTAACAATCAGAAGGAACAAGGAAGTTGCACAACTCCAATGGAAGGAGAAATCAGAGACGACAACACCCCCATGCAAGATTCAGAGGGAGAGGTGGAAATGACACTGAGCGAAGTAGGCACAGAGGATCTGGAACTCAGATACCTAGTGGAAAGGGAAGGGATAGACCTCACGAACATACTAGAGCAATGGAAAAGACAGGGAGTGGACAATGTACCAACAGAACAACTAGACCGCATCCAATACATGTTCCTCCGAAGGGAGGAAGCCAAATCTAGAGGCCAAAAGCAAGCACACGAGGAGATTGGACACCTAGGATTCAAATCTGGCGAGGTACAAGCACTACTCTCACCCAAATAGACACGGAGGAAAAAAGGCAAGAAATCCAATAATGTAGCCCTACGGGAGCTTGGAGCGCTACTGATAAACTCGGGTAAGATCAAAAAAATCTTCCCCAACTCCCCCCCCACATGTTTAAATGAAGGTTATAAAATGGAATATAAGAGGCCTAAACAACCCAAGAAAACAACGAATCCTTAGGAGTAGACTAAAAAAGGAACAACCGGATCTATGTTTTATCCAAGAGACCAAGTGTAATATAGAAAGAATGGAAACAATCAGTCAACAACAATGGCACAAGTACAAGATGGTGGCCATTGGAGGCTACCAAATGGAAGGAGGCATCCTCACCCTGTGGAATCCACAAGTACTAAGCCTAATAGCATCTGAAGCAACAAGGAATACCATTACAGTCTACATGCAAATCATTACGAACACAGAGGAGATTTTATGCACTAATGTGTATGGACCCCAGGTGCCAAAGGATAGGAGAGGAATGTTAAGTGATCTAGAAGACCTCAAAAACCGAGCCAAAAACCTCCATTGGATCCTAGCTGGGGATTCCAACATCATCACGTCACTTGTGTATAAAAAAGGAGGGACAAGAAGATTGTATAGAGATGCGAAGGAATTCTCAAAATTCATAGACACAGCAGAAATGGTAGATATGAAAACCAAAAATGGCCATTTCACCTAGAATAATAAGAGAATGAGCCAACATCAGGTAGCAACAAGACTCAACATATTCCTAGTGTCAGAGTCAGTCATTATGCAGGGGCTAACCTTAGACTGCAACATCCTTCAATGGGGGGGATCGGATCATTGGCCAGTGCAACTAGAAGCAGGCTTCCAGACCACACCAAAGAATAGACCCTTCAGATTCGAGAAATTTTGGATGGAACATCTAAATTTCAAGGAAAATATCAAACAGTGGTGGAGTGAAGAGCAACCAGAGCAAGGGACAAGTATGTTCAAACTCTATAAGAAACTAAAATATATCAAATATAAGCTCAAGGAGTGGAACAAGGACACCTTTGGGAATATAAACCAAGCAAAGAAAAGCATAGAAGAAAAAATGAAAAAACTCTAGGAAACCTGCATTTTGGAGGGCTACAATAAGAAACAGAAAAATGAGGAGATCCAGATGACCTAGGAATGGGATGAAAGGTGCCAACAGGAAGAAAATATCTAGCAACAAAAGTCATGGATCAGATGGCTAAAGGAAGGGGAAAGGAACACCAAGTTCTTTCACAGAACAACCATGGCCAGAAGAGCCCATAACAAAATATTGAAGATAAGGGACCTGAACGGAATAGAAAGAGAGTCCCATATGGACATCAAAACAACTCCGGTAAACCACTTCCACGGGATCGCCCAGGAACCTAACCAAGATAGAACAGAGGCCATACAAAAGGTGACCCAGCATATCCCTCGCCTGGTAACAGAAGAACAAAACAAAAACTTGATCAAGCCCATTGCGGAGGAAGAAATAGACCAAGCACTCCAGGAAATGCCCAATGGAGAATCCCCAGGCCCGGATGGGTTCACAATGGAGTTTTTCAAATCTTGTTGGGAAGTCATCAAATAGGATTTCTACAAGGTAGTGGAAGACTCTAGAAGGTCAGCCTCCATCCTGAAAGCACTAAATGTTACTTTGATAACACTCATCCCCAAAGAAAATGAAGCCAAAACTCATGATCATTACAGACCAATAGCGTTGTGCAATGTAGTGTATAAGATAATTTCCAAGGTTATAGCGAACAGATTGAAACCACCACTACCCACACTGGTGTCGCAAGAGAAAGCGGGGTTCGTAGAAGGAAGGCAAATAATGGACAATATTATCCAAGCCCATGAACTGATCCACACCCTGAAGCTTCAGAAAAGAGGGGGAATGATAATACAATTGGGCCTAGCGAAAGCCTACAACAAAATCAGGTGGCACTATATGGTCAGAACCCTAGAAGCCTTCGGCTTCACCCAGCATTAGATCTAATGGATAACCAACCTAGTATCCACAACAATCTTCTCATTACTAGTAAATGGAGCCCTTGCCAAACCATACTGGCCCATGAGAGGCATCAGACAGGGAGACCCAATGTCCCCCTTCTTATTCATCTTAATGATGGAAGGACTCAGTCGAAGCATAAAAAGCACAACCGCAACAGGGGAAATAAAAGGTATCAAACCTTATGATAATTGTCCAACTTCCACACACCAACAGTTCGTGGATGATACCTTACTTCATGGCATGCCCACAACCAAGGAAGTGGAAGCCTACAAACGAATATTAGATGAGTTTTGGGAAGCCTCGGGGGCTGAGATAAACCAGTCCAAATCAATCATCTTCTTCTTTAACACCAACCCAGCTATCCAAAGGAATTTAGCCAACATCCTGGGCTTTGAACACAAAATCCTCCCAACCAAGTACTTAGGTATCCCCCTGATAGACAAAGCCTACAAGATGTCAACGTGGGAAGGAATAGTCAACAAGCTTCAAGACCAGGTAAATAATTGGACTTTCAGATCCCTCAACCTGGAAGGAAGACTTATCCTAACCAAGTCGGTTCTGCAAGCTATCCCAACGTTTATGATGTCAATTTTCCCAACCCCAAAGGGAATTCTACAAAAAATAAGAACATACAAAGGGAATTCCTATGGCGCGGAGCGGAAACAAGGAAAAAATGGGCACTAGTGGCTTGGGAGAAGGTGTCTAAGCCAAAGAGAAAGGGAGGCCTTGGGCTACACGACCTGCAAGTAACCAATGATGCCTATGGGGCGAAGCTTTGGTGGAGATGGGTCAAAGAAACGACCACGCCATGGGTTAACTTGTGGAAGGAAAAGTACGCCCCAGATATTAATAACCAGAACAAAATCCGCTTCAAAGGCACTAAGGAGGGTTCAACCATCTAGAACTTAGCCTGGTGCAACAATACCTGGATCCAGACACACAACTTTTGGGAAATAAGGAATTGGCAAAACCACCAGATTCTGGGAGGATGCCTGGCAACAGGAACCCAAAATGGAACAATTGGGCCGTGAGGAACTCCAACAGGATATCATGGCACAAGGAAAAACCCGATTTTACTTTTACTAGAAACAAGAAGCAGAGTGCAACAAATGGAGAATCTGGAACACTCTCACCCCACAGATTAGAGGCCAGACCACAACAACAGTTAAAGAAGTGGAGGAATTGGGGAGAAGGAAAATTGCAGTCACAGATGGAAATGACCAGCTAAGATGGGGCAACAAATCAGGAGGGGAATTCAATCTTAAAGAAGTACGCCACTACGTAACAAACCAAGACCAAGAAGTTGGGGTGTATCATTGGGACAAGCTCTGGAATAGCCCCAAATGGCCAAAAATAAAAATATTCCAGTGGCCAATACTACACTACCGAATCCTAACTTGGGAGAACCTAAAGAAGAGAGGTTTCATAGGCCCTTCAAGATGCCACCTATGTGAAGAAAAGGAGGAAACAATGAACCATCTCTTGGATGAATATCCCTACATAGCAAAATTATGGGATTGGGCGGCAGGCATTTTCCATCGTTCTAATAAGATCAGAGGAAATATTTCCACAACTATAAACACCTGGGAGGAAAATTACAGTGACAATGAAGAGGTGAATCTTTGTTGCACCCTCACCCCTGACATGATCATTTGGGCAATTTGGAAGGAACAGAACCGACGCATCTTCAGGAACCAAAGTTGGATGGTTGGAAAGATCAAGGAAACAATAATAGCCATGAAAAGGGAAATGGTATAGAGCCACAACCTCCGAATAGGAGGAGTGAAACTCACTGATCAGGATCTCAGAATTCTAGAGACTTTCCAAGTGAAATGAAGACACAACCCCAATCAGGTGAGACAGGTTCTGCAACTAATTTTAGGCGAGCGCAACTGGAAACCGCCACCAGAGGGCTCCCTCAAGATAATTTTCGATGGGGCATCGAAGGGTAACCCAGGATGGACCGATATGGGGGGAGTAATCAGGGACAGTCAAGGAAGAATTATCTGACTGTACACAGGAAGTTTAGGAAACTCAACAAACAATGTTGCGGAATTTGGAGCACTAGAGACAGGCCTGGAGATATTACACAGGGAAGGAATGAAAAATGTAATAGTGGAAGGCGACTCCATGCCAGTCATCAACACAGTAAGGAAACTCCAAAACGACACCAAAGTGGGAAAAATACAAAGGCACTGGCACTTGGCGTACTATCTATAGAAGATTCAGGAGCATTTGCAGACAGGGATCATAGTGGAGTTGTGCTAGGTCCACAGGTCAAAAAATGGACTTGCGGATAGAATTGCTAATGAAGGGGTCGACAAGGAAGGATTAGAATTGGATGCCACATGTATTAACATCCCAAGTGGCCAGTTTCGGACAGACTATACCCAACTAGCGGCAAAGTACTATGAAGGCAGCCGAAGTACGAGCAACCACATCGAGGCTGCAGACACAGAATTAAACGAAGGGCAAGTAGGATCTAGGCCGAATCCGTTAGGCCACCTTTTAAACACGTGTTATAATGCATATCACAGTCACACCACAAGAAGGGGTACAATACCAAGGTCCTGTCAATAGAAGGAAGTACTGGGGCTGGCCGTGGGAGAATGGAAAGGGTAAGCCGCAGTCGGAAAAGGATGAAGACCAAAGGGATATTCTGAGAGAAAGTATGGGTACACCTCATCCACACCCAGGTCTCGAGGGAGGAAATGATTGGAGAACAACATGCAAGGCAAAAGATTGGCTCTATAATGATGACAGAGCTCCCAATCGCACACACTCAGAAACAGAGATAAAGGACTGAAAGATACGCCTTTACGGGAGACAAATGATTACCCGGAGAAGATCACTTCCGAGGAAACTCTATAAAAGAAGAAGCATCATAGATAGCAACATACCAACTAGCAACAATTCCAAAGACCAGGAAGGGGAGAGTAGTAGCACAGAAAGAAATCACGACAAAAGCCACAGCTTTCAAGCAAAGATGGTAAGAATGAAGAACACCTAGAGTAAGAGGGGGCCCCAGGGAGAGGAAATCCCAATAAGCGTCGGGAAGATCACTAGGATGGAACAGGCGGCCAGAGAGGCCAAAGGCACCTTCCTCAAGCAGGTAGATACAAAGGGTAAAGCATTCATCGACATATGGGAACGGGAAGTCAACACTAAGCGCCAGGGCAAAGCCTAGGCGGAACTCATCCAAGAAGCAGAGGGGATAAGGGACCCAGGGCCCACACAACCCAGGAAAACTCTCTACCACAAAACAGTGGAGGAAGCTTGGCGTACAAAAATGCTAATATGCAAGTTGAGAGCAAAAAATAACAAGACCAGCAGGGTGGAAAACCAAGGCCGCAAGAAGGAAATCATAGAAATCTTGAGCCGCCTCAGTGACTTGGAGGCCAGCGCAAGAGGCATAGCAGAGGACTAGAGGAACCAAGGTGAAAAAATAGACCAACTGGCTGGTCAATTCCAACTCTACCTTCGCTATGTCCATCACATGGACATCACTCCAGCAGACTAATGCGGAACACTAGCCAACATCAAAAGGACGCACACGGTGGAGCAGAAAAAGGAAAACAAGGCAAGGAAGGAAAGATATGAAATCCACCCAATCTACTTGGACTAGCGCAGCATCAACTCAAGTTCTTTTTGTTTATCAATATAGGAACAACTCAAGTTATATTCTCTCACTTTTATGTATTTCTGAAGGTATAGTTCTTTTCTTTTTCAAACGAACTTATGGAGACTGGGTTGGTTCCCCGAGTGGCAGCCCAGTCATCCCTTCGCTAATGTAGATAGTGCAGCTTGGGGACCCCTGATCTGGTTTCCTTTTGGCAGATCAGGGGACATCCCTCAGCCCTTTTTTGTACAATATTTTATTCAGTAGTAAAGATTCTCAACTCACTTACAAAAAAAAAAAACGTTCTCATCTAT
>JASDQU010363758.1:0-11662 GCA_032191745.1 Picea mariana
ATAAATATCAAGTTAGTTATATTTTGTCAAGTTAGTACAGAGAAATTGTTTACACTAAAGTTGATAATATATATTTCATCCCATGCTATTTGTTTTGAATTCTTTTATATATCAACGAATTTAGAAATTTTGATGCCATCAATAAATTCGTTCTTTAAGTCGATAATATGTATTTTATACCATGCTATTCGTTTTGAATTTTTGTATACATTAGCAAATTTAGAAATGGATGCCATCAATAAATTCGTTCTTTACAAAGCGGAGGAAACAAAACCAAGGGTTGTGTTTTATGAAGAGAAAAGAAGGAAATGAGACAGTGATAGGAAAACATTCAGATAGTTGAATGGTATAAGCATGCATTTTTTTGATCATTTAAAAGAAAATATGCCAAAAATATGTCCCAACGGTTGGGTGGTTGACCATATACACGATACATATGTGGTGTCCAGTTATAACTCACGTGGAGAAGATCCGGATGCACTAAACATAGGGACCAGGTGCAACAACTCTGTAATGACCTTTTTGAGTACCACGTTTTATTTATAATATTTCACATTTGAATTGTAACACGTATAATGTTTTTATTAATGCTTTAATTATTAGACATATGATATCATCATTTGTTCGCATTTTTACAGGTGCATTTGTTCCCATCTGTGTGGGCATATGGACATCATTTTCATACTAAGTATGTTGACGATGGACACATTACACAAGATTGTGGAGTGGAGGTCAAGTTCAACCAATCTAGTTGTGCTAGCCAGTGTGATGAAAAAATGATAGATGGGAAGTTAGGTTACATTGGAAAGATACAAGAGATCATGCAAGTGGACTTTTCATCGTTTCRATGTATTATGTTTTGTTGCAAGTGGCGGGATACCTTCGACCAAAKAAATGTAAAGGAAGATCATGATAGTGGGATAATATGTGATACCTGTAAAAAAATATGGGTTGAAAGTAAGGAGCCTTATGTTTTCCTGAAACATTGGAACCAAGTTTTTTTTACCTAGATGTGCTGGATGTGGATTGGTGGTTCGTAATGAGAAATGATCCGATATCTAAACATATTTTTGAGAAAAACAATGTTACAAGACCAAGCAAGGAAGATAATAAGGGTGATGGAAACACAAATTGATTTGTAAATGATTTGTTTGGACATGTATATTGTGAATGTGTTATTTTATTATGGGTATCTATAATGGACAATTATGCTTTTTTTTTCTTCATTTTATAATTATGTTGGATATGAAAAGTTAACAACCATTTACAACCACCATATTGAAAATACATTAAATAGTACAAGCATAAGATGTAGTTTTGATATATTTTTATTGTTTATTATAATCAATTTATGTTATATTGTATTAAAATATATTTATGCTAACCTTTGAATTACTAAGCATTAATTGAGATATCACAAAGTTGGTGGCATACAATAGTAAAGATTTATTTTTAAATTGTATTTTATTTAACAAAAAATGAAGATATTAAAAAATATTCAAACCTTAAAATTTTTATTGTTTGAAAAAATCAAAATTCAAATAAATATATACTTACTTTGAGTGAACTTATAAAGACAATTCCAACATAATAATTTTTTTCAACATCTACCGTACTTGTGGTGTTTGCATTACCAAATTTGATGACATTCCCGACCTTAACCAGTGCAACTATCATGGGCTTCATCTATTCCACTCCATCCTTTAATTTTATAATCATATAAACTTATATTAATCATTATTTTTTCGTTCTTCTTGAAATAAGTGTCAATCTATGAAGGACATGGAAATTATAAAAGAGTCTTTTTCTAGAGCCTAGTTAGAATTAAGGAAACTTTTAATGATGCATACTTATCTAAACGTATAGAAACCTTTGTCAATTTTACTAATTCCAGAGAAACTTCTGGATCAATATTGTGTGCGGAGTTTTGAAACACGTGGAATGTTTCGAGTGGACACTCCACCCATCATCAACTTCTTCTATCCCTGATGATGGGTGGAGTGTCCACTCGAAACATTGGATGTTTCAAAACTCCACACACAATATTGATCCATAAGTTTCTCTAGCATTATGACTAACTGTGGAAACTTGCATACACAAAATTCTACTAATTCTTAAAATACTAATTATAAAATGTTGGGTGATATTATTTTTTAATAGAAGATTCATAAAGTCAATATTAGAGTACAAAATTGTGAAACCATTTCATCAAAAGTGTATAGATCAAAATGTATTATTATTCTCTATATTTATTATTTTAAATTCAATTGAATAAATTTCATATATTATAATAGTTGGATAATATAAATTAATAAAATATTTGGAAAAAATAAATATTAATAAAAATATAATAATTGTGATTTTAGTAAACAATTGTATTATAACTTTGTCTTGTAATCTTTGAATAATGTTACAATTTTATTATTATAATATATGAACAATACATAAATATTCAAATCACAATCATTTCACTCATAATATTTAAGTATTTTTGTTTCTAAACAATTTTAATCAACATATTGTATCTTGGACAACAAACAATTCACCTTGAACAACAATTAAACATTATATGGTCATCATCCCCTAGACGAAGGTCCGAGCCCCTACCCAATATCCTCTTGTTGCAGAGAACTTGCAACAAGTACAACTAGTCATTTCATCATTGAATTGTAGCCTAGTGCAACACAATAGCTTTGTTACACTATCTAGATAGGAGGTACCTTCCGGTGACATTGATAGAGGGGTTGGAGCACTATAAGTAAATTAAAATAATGTACTTATTGATTAAGTCTTTGACTAAATTAAAATAATGCACTTACTGATTGAAATTAAAATTCTTGCCGTCTTTTGTTTTATATTCTTAACATTTAAGATGCTAAAATGTGATGATTGAAATCTATTGTTTTGTGCATTATAATTATTTGAATATGAAACTCAAAATATGTAAAGTGGCAGTTGTTCAATATGCAACATAAGTAAAATGGGAAAGTCAAGAAGGAATTCGAGGAATTAGAACCTAGATTCTATTCAAAGAATACCATATTACTAGTATAGCGACTCAAAACAGTGGCTGATGAACGCCGAAAGGCACGGACAGAAAATGAAATGCACAGCCAGAAAATGAAACGCACAACCAGAAAATGAGTGTCTACAGCCAGCACAGCCAATGTGCTAAATCCAAAGTGTAATCATTTAAACGTGGCAATCATATAGTGGTACATTAATTTCTTATTATGATTAGGTAAATGTTAAAAGGTAAACATGTTAACGGATGCATTCAAAAATACAAGGAAGTTATGAAGAGGAAATCACATTCATTGATTTGGGAGGACGACTAAGAATATGCCAGCATCTTCAATTGTTAGCCATCAGATTAGAATTTTAGATTAAAAGGTGATTAATTGTGCTCATTGTCAATAGGTGTACCCTTTCGACGTAATTATAATCAAATGATAAGTTAATTAATCAAATTTACTTTTGAGAAATAAAGATTGAAAAAATTAAGAATGTGAGTTGGCCAATACCCAAACAAACAAGTAAAAAGAAGAGATGACTCCTAAATGAAAACTGCAATAATGGTTCTTGTGAACACTTAAAAAAAAGTATTGTGTTAAGTATCTAATTCTCAATTTCCTTGAGGGACGTTTTTTTGTGCATCTATATATTCACATACTAAGGCCGTTGAAAAGACTCAAAGAACCATACAAAGACAGGTATCTAAGTCCGAAGGAGTCACAATATATATTCACATACTAAGGCCGTTGAAATGACTCAAAGAACCATACAAAGACAGGTATCTAAGTCTGAAGGAGTCACAATATTGAATCTAGAGTCTAAAGAACTACAATGAGGGTTTCTCACAGTTTGTGTATCAGTGTTTAGACTTTTAAGTCGGTCTCAAACCAGCCACAAAGTCCAGCCAAAAGGGAAACATCCTATACGAAAAAACTAACAAATATATATTTTTATTAATCTTTATTACAAGAACATACATCTCTGTTCACCTATTTGTAAAACTGAATAGATCTTGGCTTTAGAATACACATAGGTAGGTTTAGTATTTGTAGAATCAGATTGGCACAGGATGGTTCTGTGAGGACAGAACTCACCTTTAAATGAAGCTGTGTAATGAACAGTCATTTCGTTTTATTGAACTATGCCCCAAGAAACCTTCAGGAACTAGGATTCTGTATTGGTTAGAATTGTTTTACATTATGGTTTTGTTGGAGCGATAAGAGAAAAAAAATTATGGTTTTGTGACAAGTGTTATTATGAAGGCAAGGTCATAGACACCAATAATGAAAGATTCCTCCTCTCTGCATATATGCAAACAGATGTAAGTGGGTAGCTTTCGTCCTCGTGCTTTCGTTTCATCTTTTCAATTTTCTTCGTCGGTGAATTTTATAAATTAGCCCCCATTAATATGCACCCAATTGGACCTCTCTGCAGACTGAGTGGAAGTGGGCGAGCACTTTAATTGAATGGCAAATCTCAGGCTTTGCTTCGACCATTGAGCGACTACCATTTTTTTTTAAAGAAAAGAAATTTCTAGTCTGTGATCATTTGCGATTTGCAGAATTTTTTTTCTCTCTTTGTCGGCTAGTGTTCATGGGGGCCACATACCTGACATACCTTTTCTATGTTTTTTCTACGCGGCAACAAGCAACCTCGCCCGTGAAAAATCCAAAATTCATATTTTAACCTCGCCCAACGGTCGGTGGAGCTGAGAGGATCGTCGTCATTTCATGATATAAATATCTTGAGGAATCCCATCATGATTTGAATAAGCACCACTACAGGTTCCGCTGTGGAGACAGGTGCGACAGAGATTTTTGGAAAACGCAATGGAATTTCTGTGAGATTGGACTTTAAAATCTTGTCGTGCTTGGATAGGAAATATTTGGAGTAAACTAACTCCAGGGTAGATAGATCTGTTTTTCAGGAAAAAAGAAAAAATGGGTTTGAATCGGACCAGATTTTTAGGGTAACTTGAGTTTTTCATGGATTAAAATTCTATGCATTTCAGAATCTTATATTAGTGGTTTTGCCCCATTTTAAACCAACTCAGATGCTTAAAAGATCGATCAAAGTTCTGGATTGGCCGAAAATTTAAAATCACACAGGACCTGCCCTAAAGATCACTGGAAAAAGAAGATTGCTCCAAATTTAGCTCACTCCAAAAATATTTTATGCAAGCAGATGATGTAAGTGAGTAACCTTTGTAAATGAAAACATGGGAAAAACATTTTACTAAATTAATAATTAATAATAAGATTATTAATTATTAAGCAATATTATTATTGTAATAATATATTTATGATATAAAATATAAATATATATATATATAATAAACTAAAAACTTTAAAACATAAATATAAATATAAAATATATTTATATTATATGTATAATATAATATAAAATATAAATATATTTATTATTTAAGGAAATCATCTCTTTATTATGGATGGTAATCATGATTACCATATGTTCTTTATATAAAACATTCATCATTGTAATAAAATATTCATTCAGATAATTTTGTTTATAAATTAGCTTTCATTAATATCCATTGAAATAGACGCTTTGCAGACTGACTGGAAGTGGGCAAGCACCTTAATTGATGGACAAATCATATGCTTTGTTTGGAGCATTTAGCGTGCACCATTTTCTTAGGGAAAAAATGTCTTTAATGTTGCACGTAGGCGTAGGCCAATATGTGATCATTTGCGATTTTCATAATCCTTTTTTTCTCTGTAGTCTTCATGGCGGACACATACCTAACATACCTTTTGCATAATTTTTATATTCGCCCAAAAACAACCTTGGCCGGTGCAAAATCGAATATTCATATTTTGTTCTCGCCCAATGCTCCGTACCCATATAATATAATGTTACTGTGTTATGAAATGTTTCACGCTCGCGTGGAGTTGAGAGGATCGTGGGCATTTAATGATAAAAATATATAGCAACCCCATCAGGATTTGAACGAGCAGCATTAAAGGTGAGAAAGGTTATGAATATACACTCAACAGTAGAGCATTTATACTGAATATACCGTCTTATTTAAAGATTCTTGGGATAGAAAATAATTCGAAGATTCTTGGGAGACTCAAATTCACATATGAAATCTTCCATATTTGAGCTTGTGAACTTTATATTAATATTTAATATATAAATATATTTTTAATTAATATTGTTATTATTTCATTTTATTTTAATAATTTTCATATATAAATTTAATAATGTGAATTATTATTTTTCAATATTATATAGGATAGTCAAATCCAATAACAAATCCAATTATGTTATGGATTGGTGTGGCCACATGCTAGACCAAGAGGTAATGAACACACCATTAAACAATTTTTTTTTATATAAAATAATATGTCAATATATGATGATGTTAGTATTATCAAGCTAGAAAATATCTCTCATACTAAGCTATAAAAATACCTTTTAATACAACTAAAAACCCACTTCTTAAAAAACAAATATTAAAATAAAGTATTTTTTTCAACTTTAAAAATATCTATTTAAAATATCAATTTAATGTAAACAATTTCTCATTACTTTGTATACATTTTTACATAACAATACATACACAATAACAACTATGAAAAATACATATTACAACAACAATGAAAAATGTTGAAATAGAGTGTTTTTCAACTTTAAAAGTATCTATTTAAAACAAGATTTCGCCATCAACATATCTACTGCATTGAAGGATAACAATATGTTATTTGAGAGTTTAATGTTGTTTGCACTCAATGCTATCATATGTAGGACAGCTGCAACTACAAAATGTGAGGATGTGAATAAAGATAGTGACCCGAATAAGAACACAGAGTATAAGGACTTAAGTGTAGAATCTGTCAAGGTGACAACATATACGTGTAGATTTGAAATAATATCTAACACATTAAACTTAGTTGCGAATTCCATCAAAGCGACCGTTGCTTCACAATAAGAGCTCAAATCATTTGATGAATAGTATCATAGATAATTCCCTTTTAAAATTGCAGGAAAATAAAATAATTCATGAACTAATATAAAACTTTGGAAATTTTGAAAAATGTTTGATAAATGTTGGATCTAATACCGGGTCAGCAAAAAATCAAATGCTATATACATACCTATGATATGTATAATATACATTTAAAAAAAATCAAATGCTATATACATACCTATGATATGTATAATATACATTTTAAAATGTAAATTAAATTAATGGAAACAATTGCACATTAGTGTGTATATGTCTTTACATAAAATAAAATGTATACTAACAACAACATTATGTCTTTATTATGGGATGGTGAGTAATGGTAGCACATGAAATGATGTATCTAAGTAAGTGGTGAGGCTACTTAATGTGTCTTGAAATGCTCTAACTTTATGTAGGTGGTGAGGTTACTTAATGTGTCTAGAAATGATGTAAAGTATTTTTCAATAGATATAAAACAAATAACTCGATCCCCATACATATGATGCTTGTATTCACATTATTTTATAATTTTCAATTGAAATTTTATACATTTTCAACTCGTTAAATTGACAAGCGACCTCTCACATGCACACAACAAGTATGAAGATGGATTTACATGATTTTTGTTGGCATACAATTGTATCCACTTGTTAGATAAATGAGACATAATCCTTGGTTTCTGGTACATTGCTTTTACTATGAATCAATGCCATTCATGTAGCTTGCCCACAACATAAACCACTCAACTTTATTTTGTCTCAATGACGTACTTTAGATGTCTTGTCTTCATTCAAGAGGTGAAAATCTGGATATGAGACTCTTTGCAAGTGTTTTTTAATCAAAATATTAGTTTTGAATATTTTAATTAAGGCATTACTAGGACATAGTTATAAGAATGATGGGTTCAACTTTAGGGCATGTTATGTAAATAACCAATAATTATCATGACTAGAAATAGGGTGCAATATATTGTCAAAATATTGTGTAATATTTTTTATGGATACTTGCAACAACATGGAAACAAAGATATTGCCAAGTCAATGTCATAATTTCACGTCTACTTCGTAGCACATCACTTGTTAATATAAGTAGATATGGATGTAGCACATCACTTGTTAATATAAGTAGATATGGATGTATGAGAAAATCAAAATGGTATGTTTGGTTAGTTCACAATCTACTTACTAGAGAATTTATCTTTTTTAGTATTTTACATTACAATCATTTTTTGATTTGTTTGCACCTTACTTTGCAATTCTAGTGCAAGGGTGGAATTATATTTTCTAACTAAAAAACTATTTTATTTATAGTTCATCTATTATAATCTAGGGGATTGTATGCAAAAATTATCGATGGTCCTTCACACGGAGCAATACACCACAATGCACTAATATAGAAGCACACACATAGATACGAGATAGAAGAGTATACAAAGTAATGGGCAGGCCAACATTAAGAATTTTATTATATCATAACAGATAATCAACCACTTTCTTTGTTACATGGGTGTATTTATTTATATTCATTATTCAGTTACCAGGTATTTCTAATTGTCTAACTCCTTGGGTTGCTCGACCCAACTGAGTAATCGACTGACTTACAAACTCGACTACGTTCCTAGTTGAATATCCCTTTAATCTATTCGATTTTTGGGTCTAGTCAATAGGGCCGACTAGCCCCTCCAACATCTCACCCACACCCAATTCCTTCTTCGTCTTGAAGAAGAGGGAGATTGACATATTACAATGAAGAAAGACCAATTTTTATACAATACTCAAGAAATCCAACTTTACAAAATGAGTTCATTCATTCTGGATCCTTCATGTTGGTTGGGTCGATGAAGCTTTATTGGCTGGAAGAATGATTCATTCATTCCTCTCGGCCCCGGGCCCTTGTTGATGTAGAGAGTCAGTGACTACAACTCTTGTCACTTGAATCTATCTTGGAGTTGGTCACTCGTTAGTTGGTGCGGAAGTACCTGAGATTGAACTGTGCACTATCATTCTTTGGGTGTGTTGATTATATGTTGTTGGGTAGAAATCCTTCATTGATTTGTGAAAACAAGTGAAGCTCTTCAAACATTGGGGATTGCCATGTGGAATTGGTTCTGCTTGGGGGAAATATCAATGCAGACATATCAACTATCATGATCCTTTGTCATATGAAATTCTGAGCCAATTGCTCTGGCTTTCAAATGAGTTATTGCTTCCTTCTGCGGGTTCCTTTAATAGTAATTTTGGCATGAATCTTAAACTATTGGTAGTGGATAAAATGATGAATTCATTTTTATTGATGTACTTTCCGCTACAATTTACATTTTTGTATTCGACTTGTCTTGTCATGGTGTCAACCGACTCAACATGGTCTTGAAAAATTCTATTAACTGTTCCGATTGAGGGCGAGACTTGGTCGACTAATGGTTTTGGTCGATAGAGTGAGATAGCCCCTCCAATATCTCCCCCACACCCAACACTTTTTTAAGGAGGTGTGGTCTTATACATACAAATTCATAGAGAAAGATTTGCAAGTTTACAGAGGATAAAATACTTTGAACTTCAAAAAGTAAATTATAAATGATAATGTCAAAATTGAAGTGTTTCTAGTACATTTAGACAATGATATTTGGATCCGGTGCTATTGAATCTGTTAGATGTGCTTGATTTACTTATGTGGTCTGCTCTGATGGTTCTTCTATGTGCATATGAAGGTCGACCTTTTCTTTCATTTGATCATGTTGGTCGATTGGGCCTTATAGGGGTTGGTCTACTTGTTCTTCTTCTTGTTTTGTTTGATCCATGGATTCTTCTGGAATCACTTCAATAAATATTTCATGGGTTTCTATGAAGAAGTGTACTCTTTCTTCTGCTAGCGTCAATCGATTTCTGCATGTGTAGTTCTTCAAATAATTGTTGATCTTTCTCTCCCACCACTCATTTATCTCTTCCAAGCTCAATTTATATGTGTGCATTAGTTTACATGCTCAAGTTCAAGAACTATTGGAAATGGAACCAATGTTGTAACCTAGGGGATTGTATGCACAAGTTACCAATAGTCCGTCACATAGATAAATGTACCACAATGCACTAATATACAAGCACACACATAGATAAGATATAGAAGAGTACAAAAAGTAATGGAGAGACCAAAAATATGCACTTTATTATATCACAACAGATAATCAACCACTTTCTCTGTTACATGGTTGTATCTATTTATATTCATGATTAAGTGACCATGTAGTTCTAACTATTTAACTACCTAGGCCGGTCTAATTGACTGGGTAATCGATCGACTTACAAAATTGACTACATTCCTTATCAATTATCCCTTTAATCTAGTCGATTGCCGGGTCTAGTTGATAGGGTCGACTAGCCCCTCCAACACCATCCAATCAATTGTACTTGATAGTTGAAGGCAATGGCATTGACATAGTCATATTTTCAACTCTCTTAAGTGCATGCACAAGTGTTTCTTTGTTAGGGACCTAACCTCGCTAACCCCTCATGTAGGTAGAATAATATATTTTCCATGTAATAAAGGCCAATATTAATAAGTCCTAGTAATAAGGAAGATAAGGTCAAATGTAAGAAGACCTAATCGAAGCTTCCGCTTCTAGAAGATTTTCCTCTAGATTTTTCTTGTGGTAGATAGATTTAGTATAAATAGGAGTCGAGGGCATGAGAAGTTTTGTCTAGAGAATTATTGTAATAGATCACTACTCTGCTAGAGGTTTCCCCCTCGAAGAGGCAAGTGAACATTGTTTCCTATCAGTAAAGGTATTATTTTGGTGTTGTGGTTTCATCTATTGCGTTGTTTTGTTGTTATTCTCTGCATTGTTTCTATTTTCTGTTATTATAATAGATCTAGTACCTAACAAGTGGTATCAGATAACTTTCCTTGGTAGAAACTGTGGGTAATTTTTTTCCCAGGGTAGACACGTAATCCAACGTATTAACACTACAATGATTTGTCATTCAATGCATAAATCCGCGGTCGGGGAAGCATACATGCAGGAACTACAAGTGGTACTTAAGAGAACATTGTTGGCCACCCTTGTAACCCTTGTTGGTTCTCCTTCAAGTGGTAGCGCATTAGAAAAAACCTGTGTAGGGACTAGCCTAGATATCCTGAAGCCCTCTATAGATAAATCGATCAACTCCCTGATTTTTATAGTGCCACCAAGAACAAAACTCAGGAAGATACTCTCTAGTACCTGGGTAATTGGGTAGTACAGATAAGGGTACAGTCTAGCCTCCTTGGTTGGTGCCCTGAGATATTGTGTCGGGTACTACAGTTCGACCTTGAACTTATATCATAGAGCTATAGCACAAGGAAAACCCTTGTTTGTAGGCACCCTGAAAACCCTAACCCTTGGGATGAAAACTTAAAAAAAAAGGAACAAACAAGATCTATTGCCTGTTGAATTACTGAGAGGGGGGTTGAATCAGTAATAAAGCATCTTAATTCTTTTTAACCATATAATGCAAGTGTTATATCAGTGTAGAATTATCATCCAATAATTGTAGAGTAAATAAACAATGAACAAATGAGCAATCATACACATACACAGTACACCATTGTTTTTACGTGGAAACCCAAAGTAGGAGAAAACCACATAATGATTTTTCTTATATGTCTTGGAGAATTACATTCATTGGAAGCACCAACTTCCTT
>JASDQU010363760.1:0-11662 GCA_032191745.1 Picea mariana
GGGGCATATTATATTAGTAATGTTATTTTATTTATGTCGGCTTTAGGCCATTAGTTGTAATTATACCTCCTAGTCTCCTATATATACCAAGGAGGCATTTTCATTTTGAATCATCTTGTACTTGAACATTTAAGTGGGGTAAAAGAAAGTTGCCCCCTTGAAGAGGCTTATTATCTGAAATTATCTCTTTTTCAAGGTGTTGAGTACTTTTACTGAGGTTTTTCTATGCTATATTGATGTTTGGTTCTTAACGTACCTCCACATGAGAGAGGACTTTGGGTAGATACATTCTATATATGGTGGCTAGCCAAGTGGCTGAATATATCAATTGGAATTTGGTCATTAAAAAGAAAAAGAAGATATCTAATATTCAACAAAACTGCATCTAGAGATCCATATTGCATCTTGTTCCATGATGCCAAACCTCTAAGTGATCATTATGAACTACTCCTCTATAAAAAATTATCCATATGCAATCTTGGAGGATCTGATATTTACTTGTCCCTAACCTACAAAGACCTTCAATCCCATTGGAAACAAATTATGCATCATTTGAACTCTCATGGATTACACATAGCAACAACTAGCACATCTAACTGTGGAGATAGTATTTTCAATGTAATCTGCTATTTGATAGAAACATAGTATGATGTGCATTCAATGCACCTTTACACTATAAAATCCTTTTTCAATGCAATTATAGGTGGCAGTCAACATGCATTTGACTTCTTGCATCAACACATTTTACCATATCTCATAGAAAGTATGCTGACAATTAGAAGTTGGCAACAATATCTTGTAAATATGGAAATGCTATATGAGAAAGGAAATATAGAGGGTGGGAAATTTTGTTTACACTGGATATCTTTCATATTCAGAGTAAAAATCTAGGTCTGATCAAGCATTTCAGATGATATTGTCCATTTCTATTGTATTGATTCAAACTATGATAAAACAATTGACATCATATCGTTGAAAACATATACGCCACACATCCATTATCAACCTTTGATAACAAGTACTTCTATTTAAATATTCATTTTCCATGGGCCCAACCAAACTACATCGAATCTATATAAGCGTCACACGCTATGTAGTCACGATGAAACTCATCCCAATTGTCATCAAGTGATAGAGAGCTTAAACAAAAAATGTAGATTGACTTATCAAAAATTGAAAAAGGTCATACATGAAATATATAAATACATTAGTGCACTTCCTTCTAGACCTCTCAATTGTACGACCGATCATCCTAAGGTGGAAGGAAGCTTGAGTAAGAAATACAAACTCACATATCACAACCTAAAAAAAGTTGTGCGTGCACAACATGAGTGAATTTACACACTTCCTACTGAACACAAACATCACATGTCCTATGAAAAATACCATCACCATTTTCATGGTCAACATGGTGAGTAGGCAATGCCCGTAACAAATGTTGATTCCACTTCAACATGGCTTGTCAACATGTGAAACTAGTTTCAAGTGGAAACCATAAGCTAACCTTCCAGATGTTGAAAAAACAGATACGTGAGAGAAACAAGTGTAGCTACATATACCACAGTGGTCATGGTACTGATCGAGGGAGTAAATCCACATATCATACATTGGATCAAACACTGCACAATGCCAGCATTGAAAACCAACGAACAATTGCTACGCATCCTCGTCTAGGAAAAAGAGATGCAAAGAAAAGTTATATGAAACAAATTGAATACACTCCTTGCATTGCATGTGCGATTTGTAAGGAATTAAATTTCACAAAGAACATTAATTCTTTCACCCTTGACTTGCAAAAATAATACATCATCTTGACACTAAATGATAGAACATTTTCCACTAGCGAAATTTGTCTTCCATGCAAAAGATCACTTGAAAATGGAAACTTCCACAATTTGCAACACCTGACCAAATAAGATGTAACACACCACTGCCATATGTAAGTACACTTACAAAAATTGAAGAGAGACTAGTGTCTCTGTGAATTTCATTTGCATATATCAAACCCTGAGGCTATAAACAACCCCAAATCGGCTTAACAGGGTCAATTATTAACGTGCATGTCCAACTAGATGTTATTCAAAAAGTGTTGCCACAATCCATGAGCAAAACAATGACTATTGTTGTAGCTCTCAAAATACATTTGCAATACAAGAATGCATACCAGACAGGTAGAGTGCGTGTACACATTGTCATGAAAGCATTAAAAGAACTATGTTCCAGAAGATTGTACAAGGTGGAAAACATTTGTATAAATGGGAACTGGAACCATGTTCTTGAAAAAGGAAATGACAAATCTGCACAAACTTTTGAGAATACTATTCACTTTGATACAAGCAATGAATCAGAGAATGAAGGACCTATGGAAACATTGATACATGGATTCACTGACTGACAACGCATTCATGACTTGCAAGACATGATTTTGGAAATCACACATGCTGAAGGGAAATGTCCACTTGGAATATTCAAGGACAAGTTTGTGGAGGAAATTAACTTCCCAACACTGTTCTATGGATATCCACGTGCCACTGACATCATGGAATGATTCAACTACCAAAAATTAGTTTGATGGGAACTTCTACATTCAAGCAGTGACTTCTCTTATCACACAACAAATTTGTTTTTCAAAACAATGTGCATACTAATTCAGAAAGTGCTCTCTTGCATATAGGTCCGAATAAGAAAAGGGCATCTATGAGGAAGAAATTTATTGTCCATATATGTCAAGTACAAAGAAAACCTAGAAAAAATCCTAAAATATGATATTGGATACATAGATTTCAAAAACATTCACATCTCTCCTAACTACTTGCAGCAAAATAAGAAAACTATATTTGTAATGATCCGAAAATTGGGAACTCCAACATTTTTCATTACATTCACAAGTGTGGACCATTGCTAGTATCTGTTGGTGACTATGATGTCTACATTGTATATGAATGGAAAAAGGAAAAAACAAACTGAGACCTTGGAAAATGATGACATTGACTACCTCATGAGAAAAGACCCAGTGACATGTACTCGTTACTATAAACATAGAGTAAATGATTTCAGGAAATTAATATGTCATGTTGAAACGTTCTTCGGAAGAATATCAGACTATTATTTTGTAACTGATTTCTAAAATAGAGGGAATGAACATGACCATGCACTATTATGGATAGAGGATGCACTAATCTATGGAAATGACAACAACTTGCAAATCGAGCAGTTTCTAGAGAAATGCATAACATGCAATACAGATCATTTGATCAATAACTTTCCAAAGTTCATAGACATTACCATAAAATAAGTTACAAAAATTGAAAGAATTCACAATGCAGATACAAATTCCCTATGTCGTCGATGATAACAACAAGAATCATAGAACCAATTACTTTAGAGGATAATGTTCTCATTGAGAAATCAAAATCTTTGTTCACATTTCTAGAACAATGAGACTTAGATGAATTAATGATCTTTGAAGACTTCTTGGTGGAACTAAATCTGACAGAAGATGAGTACATCCAAGTGATACAATCTGCACTTAAGCAACCAACAATTTTCCTTGAATGAAAAATTTCACATATTTGGAACAATAGTTTCTCCAAGGACATGCCAAATATGTGGAATGAAAATACATATGTGCAATTTGTCCTCAATGCATAGGTTGCAACATCGTATTGTACCTCATACATGACAAAGGTTGACAGATTTATGACACGTGCATTCAGAAGAATACACAGATAACATGAAAAATTCAAATTGATGTTATGCAAATGATACGTACACTTGGAAATACATTGCTTAATCTTCAACAAATGTCTTCTCAACAAGCAGTTTACGTTGCACTTTCCCCGCCTCTAAATTGTAGTTCAAGGAAATGTGTCTTCATAAACACATCTCCACCTAATACACATACATTCACGCTTAAACCACCATTATTGCTAAAAAAAGAGCCTGATAATTTAGAGGACGTGATATGTCACTCTATTATTGATTACTACCTCTAGCGTCCACCTCCCATTAAGTATATCTACCTTGCATAATTCGTATCGCATTACAAAAAAAATGTTACACACATATCAAAAAGAAAAAAAACAAATGTACTACGTTTTTTCAAATACAACAAACACACAGACTATGAAAACTTATGTAGAGAGAAACTATTGTTGTATGTTCCATTTGATCAAAATGAAGACACATTAAAACATACCTTCGCTATATGGGAAGCTGCATATATTGTTTATGTGACTACAGTACAAATCCAATGAGGCTAGATTCACATACAATGTCAACCCAACATGGGGTGATTTAGAAAGTGCACTTGAAGAACTAGAAAACCCTGGCAATGTTGATGAGACATCAACAAAGAATAAAACAACTAGAACTTTATGTGAATCCTATGAATTGCAAGAAAATTTGCCTTGTCCTTGAGCAACTGCCATTGAAAAATGTATCAATAATGGGTTTAAAGTCACAGAACATCCTTTCTTGATCGAAAACATAGAATACTACAGAGTTAGACAACTATTGAATTGAGAGCAACAAGCAATCCTAAAGGATATTGCAATGAAGAAATGCTTAAACATGCACACTCATGTGCACTTGTTCCTTACAGGCATGGAAGGAACATGGAAGACATTCACATCGAAATCCCTATTTCAAATTCTTATACAAATGTATGATTCAAACAGTTTGAGTGACCCTATGAAACCAAAGGGATTGATACTTGCATATATAGAAAAATATGCATATAATGCAGGTGGAACAACAATCCACTCTGCATTATTGATTCCTTTTAACAAGTCACACTTTCTTCCACTCAACAAAGAAATGTTAGATACCTTGTCAAAGATTTATGACGAACTACAACTTTTTTTCATAGATGAGGCATCCTTGATTGGAACTCTCTTCTTATATTCCATTGGCAATCAAATGAGAAACATAAAACATGTCCAAACCAAATACTATGGAAACATTGATATGGTATTCTTTGGGGATATTTACCAGGCACGACCGATACAATATTCTCTCATATTTGAGCAACCTATGGTCAACATGCAAACAATGATGCATGACTTTTGGAAAGACAACATAAAATGCTTTGAATTACATACTACAATGCGCCAGACAAATGAAAAAATTATTGCAATTCTAAATAGAATGCGGAAAAACAACTAAACATGTGATGACTTAACATATATCAATTCAAGTTGCATGTGACTTGCCTCGACTGACCCAACCTTCCCTTACCTATTCTACAATAATAAGGATGTTGCAATGCATAACACATATATGCTATCACTCATGCTTGGAAATGATATCATCATCAATTCAATTGATCTTGAAGAAGAAAACCATGGCAATGCACCATGTCATCAACATACAACAACTTTCCCTTTGCAACTTGTCCTGAAATTAGACATGCTAGTTGAAATATATGGCTGCAACTATGATTCACGGGATGGCCTGGTGAATGGTGCAGATGGAATACTCAAATATTATACCAAAACAGAAATTTTTTATGTCCTATGGATTAAGTTCCATGACCTGCATATTGGCCACTGACAAGCCAACAAGTTAGCTTATCTATATAATTCAAACACTTCGTGTGAATGGACACCTATATTGTGAATATAAAAACCAATATCAACATCAACAGAGACAGGTAAACTGAATATTCGAAAACAGTTTCCAATTCAACTTGCATGTGCATGTACAATCCACATATCACAAGGGCTAACACTTGATAGTGTTGCCTTTGACCCTGCTGGAATATGAATACATGGAATTGTATACACTGCTCTATCCAGTGTCAGAAACATAGAATCCTTGTATTTTCTAAGTGCTCTTACAAAATATAACTTCAAAGTCAAACATAAAGTCAATACTGAGATGCAACACCTTCGGACTAGTGAAAAATGGCTTATGCAATATGATTACCAATCCATACAAATAAACTCATTTGTATCAATTCTCCCACTTAACACGCACAAATTAAATGCACATATGAACGATATACTCAATGACTATGACACAATGCAATTTGATATTCTTTTCTTGCAAGAAACATACATGAAATTATGCATGCAAAACAAACAATTTCCAAATCACAATTGCATATCAAGTTACATTACGCATGGAGTGATGATATTAATGAAAAAACATATAACAATTCTGGATCATATGCATTTCGAAGAAAAAAATGTTGAGATGGTTCTAGCATGAGTAATTTTCAGTGGATTGCAAATTGCAATATTGAATCTCTATACCGCTCTGCATGCAACATTGCCCAACATAATGAATGTTGTTTCAAATGCATTATACCATTTACATCTGAATGAAACCATTATCATTCTAGGAGACTTCAATGCTGACATGCTACAAAATAGTGCCATAACAAAATAATTGGAAAACTACATGTGCAATTACAATCTCCGCTTTCTTTTGGATAAGATAAAGAATGTACAAAAGGCACTTATTGACCATGTATGGTCAAATGTTCCCATTTCACAATACACCTTCTTTATCTTAGACACATATTGGTTTGACCATGATACAATTTGTCTTGTAGTTGAATTATGAAATATACATCAAGCATATTACAAAATCATATTTCCATGTCTCAAAGCATATCTGGATACTTTGTTGCACAAAACCAAATCATTCAGCTAGGATCATCCAACTTATTAATATCTTTTGTCTTGTAATATATTTTGGCCAGAAAAAATTCTATATAACCACAATCATGGATCAAGAAAAACAAAGGTGCATGCTTCTAACTCTATCTTTTACTCTATTCCTTTGATTCTCATTTACTATATGTACATATTACTTGTCTTCTCTTACATACCAAGTTACATTCATGTTCATTGTATTTTTTGCATTCCCACGTTGAAACAAACAGAATAATTGGACAAGACGAAGGACTCTTAACCAAAAATGTAGAAGAAGACATACAAAGGTGCATGATTCTACCCTTATTTCATATTCCATTGTTTTGTATTTTATTCATTGTCTATATATTTATTCTATTGCTTTGCACCTAATTTATTATATGTAGATACTACATATCTTCCTGCATAATAACTTATATTCATGTCAACTTTATTTTCTGTATTGGTACATTGAAATAAATAGAATTGTATTTATTTATTTACATGTCTTTCTACATACCAACTTACCTTCATGTCCATTATATTTTTTGCATTGCTACATTGAAAGAAAGAAACTAATTGGACAAGAGGATTAAGTCTTATATGCCACAGTAGAGGAATTTGAAGTACAATCTTCGAAAAGGTATACCAATAGTGATAGTAAATCAAACACACAAAACGAGTATGTGTATAAAATATTGGACTAGAAAATGATGATTTGGAAACAATGGGGATTTGTTGAGACTTCCCTCTTCCAAAATTTCCCTCCCCTTTTATATTTTCCCACTCTCTTTTATCCCTTTTTTTCCCCTCTTCTATACTTAACCGAATTCCCCTTTCTTTTTCCCCTCTACTTTCCCTTTCTAGTTACTTAGTCATTTTTTTTTAAAATGTCTAGGTGCATGGGTTGGCGGACTCACGGGTTCACATATCCACTCATGCTTATATATCATGAGTCTAACCAACCACTGCCACATTCCATAGTTAGCCACTTTTTCGATCGTGGGTTCTTGGGTTGGCGGGCTCAAAATTGTGCTTCTATTGTTCTGTGTCCTACAAACTGTTGGACAAATGAGAGGGGGGGGGGTGAATCAGTGGTTACTGTGCTTAAACAATTATGCTTCTTTTAAACTCTTTGCAAAAACACTAAGAGACAATCACAATAGTGCAAGGAAGTAAGAAATAGCATATTCAACATCAGTCACACACATGTAATACATAGAGACAGATATTTCCTGAGGAAACCCATAAAGGGTAAAAACCTCTTTTTCTTTATATGATAAGTAATAGTTACATTCTTTACATTATCATACATATGAGAACCAACTCATAATGAGGCTACAACCTCTGTTTTGCAAGCTGCTACTTGCTGAGAGAACCAACTCTCTATTTTCTCTAGCACCCACTAGAAGGAAGCACCAACTCCCTGGTTTCTCTAGCACCAACTCCCTGGTTTCTCTAGCACCAACAAGAAGGAAGCACCAACTCCCTGAGTTTCTCTAGCACCAAATGGATGGAAGCACCAACTTCCAATCACACAGGCACTGACCTATATAGAGAACCAAAGTTCTCCCTTACACCACCCTGCCACCCTGGTTTCTCTGGCTGCAACTAGATGGAAGCTACAAGTCCCTGTGTTCAAGCACCCACTTGAACCTATGAGGACAACAGTCCTCCCTAGCACCACCCTTCCACCCTGAAATATAAATCTTTTATACTAAAACTTATTACAGTGATATGATGTTCAACAATGGCTTACCAGACTCATCATTGTTTTGCTGCATTTCATTGCTCTGTCTGCCTCATTGTATTTCTGCACACATAACTTGTGCTGCATGTTATTCTGCTTTTTATTCTCTGTGCACCATGTCCATTCACTGCATAGTTCCTCTTCTGTGCAATTCAGCTACTGCACTCTCCTCCTTCTTCACACATGAATCACTTTCACCAACAACAACCACACCAAACTCCAACAACAACAGCAACCCCATCTCTTCTCAGTACCGTGTACTTATAGCTTCTGTGCACCTTGTGCATGCAATGTGTGCAATACCTTTGCATGCTCACACCACGCCGATATCCTCCACCTCTCAAGTGCTCTGCCTGATCATCATGGTAACTCTTCAGCTTCTATGGCAGTTTTCCCATGCATTCAACATCACTGCATGTTATGCTGAGATTCCTCAGCCTCTCTGGCAGTTGAGACTCTTCGTGTTCTCTGTGACAGTCGAACTCACCTTCTCTGTTTCAGTTATAGGCCTCAATGCCCATCTAGCTGTCAATCCCTTCTAAGAGTGAAGGAATAGTATTCCTTCACTGGACAAAGCTTGGAGACTCTTCATCTCCTCTCGCGATCACACAAAGGTCTTCTTCGAATTCTCTAGCAGACACCATCAATGGTTTCTGGTAGTTTCACTGTGTCGTGCATCAGTGGCCCTCCTATCGCCTTTAGGTTTATCTGTGCCATTGGATGAACTTTATTAATCTTTCCTTTAAATCGAGTTTTGGCATTTCAGCATTCCTATGCCCAACTGTCTTGACACTTCATGTCACGATCTCCAAAGCTTCGATACAGAGCTTTTCTATGCTAGCTCCTTCCACTATATGACCATGGCCATGACCAAGCGCTTATGCCTGAAGTGCTTTCACGATTTCTCATTTCATGATTTTCGACACTATGCTCCGTTGACCCCAAGTCAGCGAAATTTTGATCACTTGCCACATGTCCTGTGATTTGATGGTCCAGATCTGATCTTGATTCAATGGTTACGATTGAATCACGATTTTGCATATCGTGATTTGGACATTCTTGTTGCATTGTTTTGTTTGCCTCTCCATGTTGCAATTCGCGAAACTCCGATATGGAGTTCGATCAACAGTCCAGATCTGATCTGTATTCAACGACTTCGATTGAATCGTGATTTCGCATATCACGATTTCAGCACTCTTGTTGCATTGAGTTCTTGCCTCTCCATGTCGTGATCCCCAAAAATGAGCTTGGTTGCTCTAGCTCTTTCCTCCATCTCTCGCTGATGTGACCAAGTGTTGTGAACATAGCCTTATGCATAAGGTGCTTTCACGATTTCTCATTTCGTGATTTCATGACTCCTGTGGTAGGATTTCTTTCCATCTCCATCTCCCGGTTTTCGAAACTCCGAAGTCGTGTAATCCTACTGACATCACACGTGGATTGACACATGTTGAATATTGCCACTAGTCACTCTGATTCATGAGTTACATGTGCCTGAAGTGTTGAATCAACTTGACACTTTTCATTGCCTGGTTGTGCCACGTGTTCCTAGATGACATGGTTTGCTGAAATGAGTCAGATCGATGGTCCAGATCTTGTCTTGATCTGATGGCTGCGATTAAATCGCAATATTTCATATCGTGATTTCGGGATTCCTGTGGTTTTTATTCTTTGACATCTTCAACTCTCGATCCCTGAAACTTCGACATGGACTTTGAATCAGTAGTCCATATTGAACCTTAATCTAATGGATGAGATTAAATCGCGATTTCAGATATCGCAATTTTGAGAGGTTAGGGAACATTGTTCCTTTGACTCTCTAGTCAGTGAACTGACGATCTATCTCCACATGTCCTGCCTGAAGATGGATGGTCCTCTTTCTTTTGAGATTTTGTGAGCCCTCTACTCCTTGCACTTTAAAGAACGTGCAGGTTCTCGTCGATCCAATGGTGGTCGGACCCTGCGGTTGGATCTAATTCCTAAGATCTATCCTCCATATATGCGCGCTCCTTTTGTCTTCATTCAGATCTGACGGCCATCGGGAATTCAGAATGAGATCCAATGATCACTGGCGCTTCTCCTCCAAAGCGTACTTTGTCCTTGTTTTGTCTTCGCTGTATACTCTAATCTTGCCATCAATGGCAAGATTACTTTGCCTGATAACCTGCCAATAGTCCTCTGCACTATCTCTTCTGAACTTATCGGGCTTGCTCTGCAACGTCTTCCTAAAATACTTTTGGTGCCCGTCTGTTGCATTCTTCTTGTACTCATGCCATCTTCATTGTTGTACTTTCCATCAATGAAAATCATATGCTACCTGTTAAACATTTCCAACAATCTCCCCCTTTGGCATTGATGGCAACAAAGGCACCCAGATTCTTTTCTCCCCCTTTGACATCAATGTCAAAGAGAACATGCTCCCCCTGAGCTGCTGCAGTATTTTAGAAAGTATTAGATATTAAATCAATGCAAACTCCCCCTGATAGAATGGACTCTTTCATTTGAGGCCTGCAGAATATTTGTATCTAAACCAGAGTCTTCTCTTTCTGATTCTTGGACCTGTTCATCTTCAACTTCATCTGTATCCTCTGTGGAAAATTCAAAATTTCTCACCTCTCTTACTCGAACTCCTTTATCAATATTCTCATGAGTGGATGACTCCCCCTATCACTGTTATCTCTTGGCTTCTGACTATTTTTCTCCCTTTGTTCCTAAAAGGTTAACTTTCCTTGANAGAGAACATGTTCCCCCTGAGCTGTTGTAGTATTTTAGAAGGTATCAGATATTAAATCAATGCAAACTGCCCCTGACGGGATGGACTCTCTCATTTGAGGCCTGCAAAATATTTTTATCTAAACCAGAGTCTTCTCTTTTTGATTCTTGGACCTGTTCATCTTCAGCTTCTGCTGTATCCTATGTGGAAAATTCAAAATTGCTCACCTCTCTTACTCGGACTCCTTTATCAATCTTCTCATGAGTGGATGACTCCCCCTGTCACTGTTATCTCTCTACTTCTGACTATTTTCCCCCTTTGTTCATAAAAGGTTAACTTTCCTTGACAAGATCTTTCCTCTTGTTGTCTCTACAGGATGTCATGTGTATCATATTGTACATCAGAATGTTGTTGTCCTACTTGAACACTGTGAAATTGTAACTTGTACCTTTTAAATATCCCTTGGATCTCCCCATTGAATCTCATCAATCTCTATTACTGCAATTTTCATTTTTCTTCCATGATGCATTCAATCCAGGGCTTTTATGTTCATATTCA
>JASDQU010363763.1:0-11662 GCA_032191745.1 Picea mariana
TTTTTTTGGAAAGTGTTGAGGGGGTTGGATGTTCGACAACCTAGGTATTCCAATAGAGGATGAGCAACTTCAGTAACCACTCACACAACTATATCAAAGATCAACACACCAATGTTTTCATGTGTAAAACCCTAAAGGGAAATATCCACATCCCTAGCCAACATTGCCACTTGGAGCAGTTTATTAATGAAAAAGAAAAATTTACAGAGAGATTTACAAGAAAATTTCTCACAATTGATCATCGACAAATGATCCTCCATGCTCTTTAAATAGATATCATGGACCAATTAGGTGTTAAGCCACGAATCAATGTAGCCATTAATATCGAGGATAATATGAACCGTTGGATCACTCTATGTCGGGAACATATCGTGATCGTCGGATTTCCTAACTACAAATGCATACTAATGCATAATAAATAAACACACTAAGAAACACACTTTTACGTAGTGACACATTAGACCAAGTTGATCTTAACTAAATCCTAAGTGTCTAAATATCCTAACATCCCCCCTTAAAAACAACTTGGGATAGGATTGAAGGATTTGCAAAGAAACACAATAGGAGAAGTAAGGAGGCATTAGATCCTTTCCCCCCTTAATGACAACTTCCTGAGCTCCTAACATAGATTGAAGTTTGGAAAACTTTGCTTTCGCAAGAGACTTTATGAAAATGTTTGTAAATTGATCTTGTAAATGGAAGAAGAGAATTCAATAAATCTATCATGAATGAGCTTTCTGATGAAGTGCATGTGTAGATCAATGAGTTTTTTGTGTTGATGTTGAACTAGGTATTTGGAAAGCTTGATGGCACTCTAATTGTCACACTAGAGGGTGGTTGAATGTTGTTGCTGGAATCCAAACTCTGAAAGGATTTTTCGAAGCCACAAGGATTCCTGACATGCATTAACCATTGCTCGGTACTCTGCTTCTGCTAAAAAAAATAACAATAGCTTGTTGTTTCTTACAAGACCAAGTGATAGGTCATGAACCAAGGATGAAAATATAACATGCAGTAGAATTTCGATCATCAGGGTCGTCGGTCCAATCTGAATCAGGGAAACCAACCAATAAAGGAGTCCCTCCTGAACTGTAATGTATTTCAAACTAAACTATACCCCAAACATACTGAAGTATTTTTTTAGCTACTTTCCAATGGATTTCATGGGGTGTTTTCATACACTAGACAACAAGACCAACAACAAAGGAAATATCAAAATGGGTATGAGTCAAGTATAAGAGGCTACCAAATAACTGACGCTACAAAGTGGCATCAACTTCGGGAGAAGTACATGTGGCAACAAGTTTGACTCCAAACTGGAAGGTAGAAGGGGTTGGTTTTGAATCTTCCATGTGAAAGCGACGGAGATGGTCATAAGCATGCTTAGAGTGGGAAAGAAAAATTCCTTCCTTGGTTTGAAAAACTTGGCGGCCAAGGAAATAGTGCAAATATCCTAAGCCGGTCATTTCAAATTTCTTCTTAAGGATGGATTTCAAATGGTTTAAAAGTTTATTGTCACTACCAGTGGGGATAATATCATCAACATAAAGAACAAGGATTGTGAGATGGCTTCCTACTTTTTTGGTATATAAATTGGGGTCAGAATGGCATCTAGAAAAGTTGGTGTTAAGAATAAAGTTGTCCATTTTGGCATACCAATATCGAGAATCTTGCTTAGGTCCATAAAGATATTTATTAAGGTGAGAAACAAGGCTAGAGTCATTATGGACATAGCCAGGAGGTTGTTGCATGTAGATTTATTCTTGCGAATCCCCATGCAAGAAGGTAAATATGACATCCATCTGACGAACCTCCCATTTATGTGAGGTTGTAAGGGCTAGAACAAGGCGAATGGAATTCATTTTGGCTATAGGGGAAAATGTTTCATTATAGTCAATTCCTTCAACTTGGGAGGATCCTTTGGAAACTAACCGAGTCTTGTGTTTTTCAACACTTCCATTCGATGCATACTTAGTTATGTATACCCATTTACATATGACAAGTTTTCTTCCTTTCGGAAAAGGTAAAAGATCCCAAGTATAATTTTCCATAAAGAACACCACTCTTCATTCATAGTTGTGTCCCAATATCGATGACTTGAAGCTTTTGAAAATGTCTCTGGATCATGAGTCTCTTGAACTTGAGCCAAACGAGAAAAGGATCTCTAGAATTGTGAACGTGTTTGACACTAATTTGAAGGATCACCAACAATATCACCAGTGGCTTATCTTGTTGAATGGACCCATCTAAGAAGTGATGGTGTTGGTTTAAGTTCATGTTCAATGGAATCATTTGGAGGAAGGTGAGCAAGAAGAGGTGGATTTATATCCTCACTTTCATCATCTAAATAAGAAGAAACAAAAATAGGAACAAAAGAAGACACAAACATCGAAGATAGTTCGTAGGCCAACAAAGGCACAAATGTTGAATTAGGCTCATGGACCAAGGGATTTTCATCAAATTTAACATCTCTTGTAATAATTTTTTTATTAAAATGTGATTGAAGAAGTATGTAACATTTAACATCTTCAGAATAACCAACAAATATACAATTCTCACTTTTAGGTTGCAATGCTTTCCTTTTCTCATTAGAAATGTGAGCCCATGCTACCCTGCCAAATACACATACGTGACTTACATTTGGCTTAATTTTATTCCATGCTTCTTCAAGTGTTATATTTTTAAGATCCCTTGTGGGAGTAGGATTTACTATGTATTTTTCACAGTTAATGGCTTTTGCCCAATACTTTATACTTAATCCCTTAGATTGGATCATACAATTAGCCATTTCTTTTAATGTGTGATTCTTTCTCTCAGCAACACCATTTTTTTGTGGTGTATATGGAACAGTGTGTTGCATTTGGATGCCCTGTGCAGTGAGGTAACTTGTAAACATATTTTTCACATATTCACCTCCATTATATGTTCTTAACCTTTGAATTAGATGTCCCTATTTCTTTTCTACAAGGGCCTTGTAGGCCAAAAATGTGTCAAAAAAGTTGCTCTTAAGTTTTAGGAAGTAAACCCAAGTGTGTCTAGAAAAGTAATCAATGAAATTTAAGAAAAAGAAGGAGAATAAAGTAGAACACACAAGCCATTTTGAACAAGTTGCAAAGGGGTCAAGGCATACCAAGAGGCGCATTTGTCAAAATTGTCTCGATGATGTTTTCCAAGAACACAATCAACACAAACACTGTCTCTGCAAGAAAAAAGAGGAATACCAATCACCATTTGTTGATTATACAGTTGTTGCAATAAATGATAGTTTATATGACCAAACCACTCATGCCAAAGTTTTCTCAAGTCATCGCTATGAGCAACAAAAATTGATGGAAAAGATGATGGACCAAATTTGTCAAACTTGTACATCCTAGTAAAATCATCAACAATTCCAGTTGAGAGAACATGCTTAGGATATTTTCGATCCTTGATTACAACTTGTTGAGGTGAAAAATATACGGTTTTACCTTCACCTGAATGAGTGATTTGATATAATCGGTTGCAGGAAAGACTCAGAACACATAAAATGACCATTATCTACCTGAAATAAAATAAATAATTATATTTAAATAAAATTGGAGGGAAAATAAAGTAAGGGTTTGATTTGGTTAAAAAGAGGGAAATATCTAGAGGGATCAGAGAAAGGATAAATAGAGGGGTAACCCTTCTCTTTGGCATTTTGACTTGATCTCTTGTTGATCTCCTCTTTAAGCCAAGTTTTCGTTAGGGTTTGGAAAAACCCTTCCATTTCAATTTAGTTTCGATGGTGAAATATCCACCCTCGTTAGAAAAAAAGGAGGCTTCATATGGAGTCCCCATTTGAGTTCATTGTGGTGTTTGTTTTCATCTTGGAGAGAGTTTGGAGGCATATCGACTTGCACGAGGGATTTGTAGCATTTTTCTAGAGGAGGTCTATAGCTAGATCTACAGGTGCCATGAGGGTTTTGCATAACTGTGAAAGGAGACACCCCCATGGGTTGAGCACGAGTTGTCCCGCAAGGCCCTGCTAGAAGTCCAATATTTGTGCCACGAGAACCTATGTGAATCAAGGGTTGTTGTAGTTCACTAGATCAAGATTGCGAGGGATTTAAGAGATATTGGAGGGATGCTTGCAAAGTGGAAATTACTGGAGCATAGCAGTGTAGGGTTTGGAGAGCCTTGGATTAGTGAAAATAATAGATTGGAATCATTCCAAGTTGTGTTGTTTCTGTAGTATATTTTGTATCTTCCTGGAAGCCATTAGATTTGTGTGCTTAGGAGTTTTTCACAGTTGTTATTACAACCATTAGATATCATTATATGGATGAGATTTTGGGAGTTTCCATCCATAATAAGATGCCATGGTTATCTGCTCTATTTTTCGTGTAATGGATGCATGTTGTATGTTTGAAAATATCCCTATTTGAGCAAATTGTTTGTAAGAAGTTAACAACACCATTAATACAAGTTTTTGGCACATTCACATAAGAAAAAATAAAATTTTTGGGACATAAAACATAATATCTGTACCTAGCCTAGTTGGGGACATTACAGTGGTATCAGAGCTGGTGATTATGCCAGCTTGTATTGATTCCTAGGAATAAAGGGCATGGGGGACTTCTCAAATTTCACCTGAGAGAGAAGTATAAGCAAACCAAACAATGTCAGAACCAGAAGGAAACATGGATGATAATCAAGAGATCCCAAGAGACCATTTTGAGATCACATTGAATCAACTGAACAAGGGCAAGAAGGAGGCCAACCAAAACCAGGAAGAAGTATCCCAGAGACAAGATGAGATGATTAGGACTCAAAAACAGATCCTTGTGGTACTCATACAACTGGTAGGATAGCAAGAGAAAAGGAGATTGAATGGAATAATTCATGCAGAGGGTAGTAATACCCATATTCCAATGCAAAGTGTCCTATATACAAGGAGTAGGAGGGAACCCAAACCATTGTTACCCCCATTCCTTGTGGAAGAACCTATAGGAGTGCAGAACCAAGAAGATCCAGTTGAAGAGGTCCCTAACTACCATAGAGAGTACAACTCACTAGCAGTGAAGATTTAGGCAGATTTGTCTTACAATGACTACTACAACCTCTGGATGAGGAAAAAACATAGGGGAGCATTACACCAACATAATTATGATCTTATGTGAAAGATAGGGAGTATGACGGTCCCCTCCTTTGATGGATCTGATAGGGGCACAGTCTGAGCATGGGTACATAAGTTGGACACTTATTTCCAGCTTAAACCAATGACAGAGGCAGAGACAATCAATTTTTCCACTCTACACTTGGATAGAGAGGCTCATGAATGGTGGTACCATGGGATACTAACACTGGCTCATGCCAACATCAAATCATATGAGGATTTCACCAAAAGGCGGATGGACCAGTTCAATAAGAAAGACCCTGAGATCCAATTCAAGGAATTGGAAGAACTAAAGTAGACATGTACACTAGAGGCATACATCACATAATTCTGGAAGATGGAATTAATGATGACCGATATTTCTGAGCATAGGTTGGTGATGTTATTCACTGAGGGTTTAGATGAACCCTTGAGAGGTTGGGTGAAGGCCTTTAGGCCTTCCACATTATAGGACGCCATCATGAATACTCGAGATATGGAAGACACAATAGCTAAGAAGGCTCCAGTAAAACCCTTTGTTCCACAAAAGGGTCAGGCAATGAAGCCTCCCCATAAGACATGGATGGGGAAGGACATAATGGATGAGGAGACTCTTAGAGAACTGAGGAGGAAGAAGCTTTGTTATAGTTGCAAGGAACCTTTGGAACGAGGTCACCGATACATGGGAAAGGGGAAGGTACATTACATAGAAGTACTTTCCTATGAAGAGGACGATGATGAGGGAGAGACAAATCACATACACGATAGGGGACAAATAAGTGATGAGATGCCACACATAGATATTACAAAACATGCACCTATTAGGCCCCAATCTACTGATCTAAATTAGAGTACAAGTGATTGTCAATCTGGTGTTTGTAAGACTTAGAGGCACATCCAAAATATATGGATTTAGAGATAGCTTTTATCTTTAATGGAAATAAACCAAAACCTATTCTAAGCGCTAAATATGGAAGAGATGCTAAGTTTCTGTTCAGAAGTCCTATTCATAGATCTCATAACATTAATCAACAATTGTTTTCCTAAAGAGTATCGACAGTAAGCATTCAAGAGATGTTCGAACTAGTTCTAAGACTTATCAAATGCTAGAAGGACAAAACTCTTATTCAACATATGCATTCATTGTCTTCTTTCATTCATTTAGCAACTATCATCAATTTAAATCAAAAGTACTGAAACATTAAGCATATGAATTAGCTATGGAATTCATATAACTACAAAAAGATATGGATAAAACTCATCTACAACAAGATCTGATCTAAAACATGTATCAAAGATTACTTGAAAAGAACATAAAGAAAGAGTGTACTAGTTTGGCAAAGGGGGCCCTCCAATGCTTCATTGGTACACTTGAGTTGTCTCAGCTAAGAAAGAGCTCCAACAACATTCACATCATCATATCATAGGCATTATCAAGAACAAAATGCAGAACTGATCTCAAGATTGCAAATTCCAAAGTTTCTTCATTCACCTTCAAGGTTGTCATACTAGTCTATGCTTAAGAGTATTTATACAAGAGTTTCAAACTAAAAATGCTAATAAATCTCCTAAATATCATGATCAGATCCATAATATATTCTAGGAAGGTCGAATGCCTCCTTCATATCCATAATATATGGCCAAATCCCACGAAAATCCAAAATTGTCCATGATTTAAGGCTAAAACGGGGTATTTTCTGCTGAAGTGGCCCTGTTTGACCAGCATTGACCGAACATCTGGAAGGCTCAGATCTCGAGGATGAAAGCTCATTATCCATCCTTGTACATCAGGGATCACAACCCAAGTCTTAGATTTTTCCCAGGTGTCCTGCAAGTACATGAACCTAGGAGCAATTACGGGATTTAGTCAAATCCTGTAATTTCTGATAAATTTTCAATTTTAATGCCAAAATTTAGAAAACTCAATTCTTAAGCTAAAGAATGATAAATATACCTTGCATAAGCTATTTTATGGAAAATATGGAATGAAATGAAGGCAAAATGGATGGATATAGAGGCAAAAGTGTAGTTTATAGAGTAAAAAGGAAGCATAAAAATGTACTCAACAACACCATTGTAGGAGGAAGTCAAAGGGTGACCATTTTCGCACTTTCAGGCATCCCCATGTATTATACCTTCAACATTAGAGGTATCTTGCAGGAATAGAGAGTTACCCCTTTGATTGATGGTGGGAACACCCACAATTTCATTGATGTGACACTGGTGGCGATGAGACACATTCCCATAGAGGAATTTGAAGGATTCAATGTGGTGGTAGCATATGGGTACAACATGAATTGTACTCATAGGATCCAAGGCTTGGATTTGACATTGAGCAACTACACATTGACCAACTACTTTTATGCGGTGGATCTGATAGACACCAATGTGGTGTTGGGAGTATGGTGGTTATATTCTGTAACAGCCTGTTTCCCCCAGTCTGTAAATATAACTATATTGGCCAAGGAACTATGGAAAACCTAAAAGTGTGAATGTTTTATTTTGTGGACCTTTGTACAAACGGTCGATGAATGTAAATTCTGTTATTTTAATAGAAAATGGTTACATGTTGCATGACTGCTAAAAGAGGAAATGTGCTAAGAGAAAAACACGAATGCTATGAAAGGTGGTGGAGGAGACCCGTAATGGTTTCGTTAACCTCCACCGAACCAGTACCATGCTGGAATTAATTACTTAGATCAGAACAACCCTCTGACCCAGAAATGAATTGCAGTCGGGCTGGTAGGTGGGAAGACCTATTCAAGAGTTAATGAGGGGATGGGGTAGACCACCTATCCGTAAGGATTCCAGACCTTCCCACAGGTTGGGAATTCAGGCCACATGCAATCTTGTTGAGGAAGGCAAGAAAGGAAGTGTTGTGGGTGGAGGAAGACCTGCGGAGAAATGCAGAGATGAGAGTGAAAACTCTCAGGTCCGAGGAAGGACTGAAAGAGGAACAGTGAGTTATGATCACAGAAAATAGAGATTGATCCAGGAGAAGGAGAGTAACCTTCTTCCTCATCTATTTCTGTATTGGGGGAAAGAGAGTAACCTTCTTCCTCATCTATTTCTGTATTGGGGGAAAGAGAGTAACCTTTTTCCTCATCTATTTCTATATTGGGGGAAAGAGAGTAACCTTCGTCCCTAACTTCCGTTGAGCTGGAAGTAAGAGATTGAATCTCAAAGCATCATGGCTTAAGCTTGGGGGTGGCCAATGATAAATCCATTGGGAGTGACTGAGCCTATGGTTGGTCAAAAACGAGCACCCCTTTCAGTAGTCGCATCACGCTATATGGTTCTAATAATTTTTTTCTTACCTGATGCTTTGAATTGTAAATAATGGATGCATGCGAGTATTTACATGTCTATAGAGGGTTCTTTCTCTGTATTAAATGATTAAGTTATGAGTATGCATTCACTCCCTTGAGAACCTATATTTCATCTTGATTTTCCATACGCCCCAGTTTAATCACTCAAAGGCGCTTTCCCCAGGAATTTACATCACCTTTCTGGAGTCAGAGAAAGCCTCTAGGCATATCTATCGATTTGGTAACCTTAAAAGTTACTTTGCCTTGATTCAGAGCTTAAAGCTATGCGATTTGGGAAGGTGTTCCCTTCAAACCAGTAGTCTAAGAGACTCTGAACTTGCACCTATTCCCTTAACCAAAAACCCGACTAAGAGAGGGGATCATAGCCCAAGAGTTATATGGAGATCCACGTGATCTGGGTCTAGGAACCTTGGAGCTGGAGGCTTCGAGATGTCAAATTGTACGATGGTCAAGTTGAACTCTGTAATTGTTATGCACCATTGATCTATGAATGGAGATCAAGGGTGGGGAATCACTGCATAGCACGAAGGTGAAAATAGCAGACATGCTAGTTCGTGGCCCACAATTCACCCTTGCCATTGATCTCGACGCGCTGGAAGATCAACGATCCCGATTAGACTAGAATTGAGTGAGCACTTTCAAGATTGCAGTGGTTGAACTCTCTGGTAAAGAGCCTGCATGTTGGGGCCCCACAATCTCAGTGAACCATTGACCATCGTTGACCTTCGATCTGAGCTTGACGTGATCCCTGAAACACATGGAGCGCGTGGGATGGTGAAATATTCAAGTAGATCAAGCTCAGAAGAGATATCACTTTCAGGAGTGCAGATGAAATCCAGGGGACAGGCCCGTAGGAGGAGAAAAAGTCAAATCCTTTGAGCACTTAGATAACCTTCTAAGTCGGAGTAAGAAAAAATCTCAGGAGGAGGAGCGAAAGTGGTCGTTGGATCACATCGCAGAGTATCAACAACCATCTGATCTAATAAAGGTGCATGAACCTTAGCACTTTGCACACGCAGGAGAAGAGAACTTACCAAAGTTTCGAAGTCCCGAAGTAGTTTGGGACCGTCCATCGCTAAGAGGGACACGTGGCGACGGATCGAGGACTTCGGAGAAATCTCTTCGAGGGTTTTCAGTTAAAAGTTGAGATTCCTGAACCCCGAAGACCCAAAGTGAATCTGGACCGCCATATCTAGAGGGACACGTGGTGACAGATCACGGACTCCGAAGAAATCTGTTCGAGAGAAGGTAAAGTTTGAGACTTGAGATTTCTGAAGCCTGGAGAGCTGGAAATCTGAAGTAAATCTCAATCATCCGATCAGCCGGAGTGAATCTGAATCATCATATCGTTCAAAGTAAATCTCAGGCATCGGATCACCTGAAGTGAATATGAGCTATCAAATACTGTGAGTTCAGGAGGAGGCAAGTTTGAGACTTGATATTTCCAAAGCCCAGAGAGCCAGAAATACGAAGTAAATCTCAATTGTTCGATCGGCTGGAGTGAATCTGAATCGTCAGATTGTTTAGAGTAAATCTCAGGAGTCAGATCACCTGAAGTGAATTTGAGCCATCAGATACCGTGATTTCAGGAGGAGTCAAGTTTGAGACTCGAGATTTCCGAGGCCTAGAGAGACGAAAATCCAAAGTAAATCTCAATCATCTGATCAATCAGAGTGAATCTAAATTGTCAGATTGTCCGAAGTAAATCTCAGGCGTCGGATCACCCGAGGTGAATTTGAGCCATCGGAGTTCAGTAGAGAAGTGGTGTAGCTCTATGAGCTCCAGGTAAAGTCCCGAAGTAATTCATAGCCATTAGATATAGAGGGACACGTGAAGACAAATCATAGACTTCGGAGATATCACCTCGAGAGTTTTAGATTGAGATTTGAACTCCTGAAGCTTGAAATATTGCAGCATCGAAATGCCGAAGTGTCGAAGCGCCGAAGAACCGAAGCGTCGAAGGGCCGAAATAGATCTGTACCGTAATATCCAAAGGACAGGTGGTGTGAATCTGTAGATTTTGGGAAAATACCCGAAGTAAACTTCGACTGTCAGATTTTATGAAGTAGATCTGAACCATCATATCTGGAGAACACTTGGCATGAATCTATGGATTCTGGTAAAATACCCAAAGTAAACATCAATCGTCGGATCGTCTGAAGTAGATTTGAATTGTTAGATCCAGAGAACACGTGGCGTGAATATGTGGACTCTAGGTAAAGACCTGAAGTAATCCTTGATTGTCGGATCAAGTGGATACACATCTGATCCAGGTGGATATCGGTGGCCACCCACCTTTTCCGACTGGCTGAAAATAGTTTTCTGGCAAATTTGGCAATTTACTATTTTTAGCATTTTTTAACTTTCGGGGCCATTTTGAGGGCCCAAATGAAGGTTTTTTGAGATCAAGGTTCTCAATGATACCTAAAGGCATGATTGAGCCGCCAAAATGAATCTCCTTGACGATACATTTCCAATGAGCTATCATACGCCTAAAACAGAGATCGTATGCAAAAGTTACGACCCCGGGAAGTTGATGTACTAACCCTAAACGGGGCCCACATGACTTTTGGTGCTTCATCTCCTAGGGTTAGGTTTTTGGATGTCTAGGACTTTTGGAATTCCTGTTTATTGTAAAAAGGCCTTCAGATCCTCATTGTAATCATATTCTTGTGAATGCGAGTAGCCGTCACATCTCTTCTCAGAGATAAGCTGCCACCATTCTATCAAGTCTTTCACTCTGTATTTTATAGTCTTTGTACATTTATTTCATTAATAGAAATCGTGTATTACCATATATCTGTGTTTATGGTTGCATATCTGATATATTAATTTTATATTATTGAATATCTGCGATATTTCTATGCATTTCTTTATTATATCTCCGATCTCATTTCGTGCCGAAAATAATCCGGATCAGTGGTATCAGAGCAGGCTGTTCTTGGTCATTTTTTTCAGTGCATGTCCCCGACGAGGTCTGAGTATAACAAGTTGGGTCTCGAGCTTGTCTCTCTTGAGGACAATCGCTCTCGCACACCCAAGCAACCCTCAATGATGGAAGAAAAGAAAAACGACGGAGCAGACGATCCTATTAGTCTGTTTCTTGAGCAAGCTCTCACGTGACAGAGGGATGAAATGATGGAGATTTTTTCCCACATCCTTCAACACCTGCCGATGAAAAAAGACACATCTTCATCAAGCGACCACTTTGGAGGCA